>BHFT01068489.1:0-19111 GCA_004320025.1 Laticauda laticaudata
ATTTCTTATGACAGCTGAAAGATGCAAAGCAATAGTAGAAGATCTTGAAGGCTGACACAAAGCTTCATAAACTTAGGCTTCCAATGCAATCAAATTGCAGAATAAGGTCTGTGGGAGAAGCTTTTTGTTTTATGAACAACTGTAATGAACTTCAGGAAATTTTTGCCATCATAGTCTATTATATGCATATAATACTATGACTGGAGAAGCAACTCAGAAAAGTCATAATTGAAGACATATTTTGCATTCAGTTTTTCTTCTCAAGCTATTTCTCAAGGACAGGCAGTTAAGTCACATGCAAATTCATAACATAACATGTTTGTAACACTAGGATGAAGAGGAAATGAAAGCAGGACTTTGAAAAAAAATTATATGCACAAAAATATATGCTACCTGTTTTTTCTTCCTGAATAGTTCTGCTGTCTGAGGAAGCAGCTCACAGGGTTTTAATGTACAGTACATAGTTGAATATAACATGCTATATTTGGTTTTTCTCACATAAGGTATAGTTTTCCTTTTGACAAGAATATCTTTCTTGCTTAGCAAAATTTTTCTTCATATTATCCTCATTATTAATTTTGACATTTTTCTTGATTGTAATAGAGCTATCCTAATGAAATTGTAGAGAATTTACCAAGAATTTTTATTTAACTTTCCAGTATGATATAGTAACAAATGATTATCAGTATTTCTTATGTCAAGTAATTTTTTGTTTGTAGCAAAGGTATGGGAATCTAGCCCTTTGGTATGTAAGTGGCATGGGATACTGGGATAAGATTCCCACTCCTGATATAAATCTTTCTTCAGGAGTGGAGAAAAATGCAATCTGCACAGACATAAGCCAGTCTTCTTAACATACTTTGAATAGACACTGGTCTGTCATGCTTCAGCAAAATCCACTACTCTCCACTACTCTTACTGTAAGGCTATGATTCTTGATATTCATGACAAGTGCCTCTAAAAAGCACATTACAGTAAATCAGGATATAGTACTGATTCATATATAACAAATAGATAAACATGGAATCAAATTTTTGCTTAGTCATTGAATGACTTTGAGCCTTATCTTTCAGGCTGATTGTGGGATGGGAGGACGGGAGTGTATTTCCAGCTTTAAAAGATTGGGTAATAACTTATTAAGCACTCAGAATATGACATATGATATCCTTATGATAGATTCCCCTCTTTACAACTATACTCTTAGTTTCATCCCAATCTGATATATAACCTTATCACTGGAACTTAAAGTCTCTCATTGATTATTTGTACAGAGTAGGGCAATTGCAAAGTGCTTCATTTCAGAAGGCCTTCTATGCCCTGTTTTCATCTTGAAATTATACAATGATTAGGTATCTGGTATTTCAACACTCAGTGTCTTACTCATCCTTCACAAAATTCAAGGGAAGAAATTTTGGTGAGAGTAAAATTGTGACTATTGTTTACCAAATGGTAGTTTCTTCTATTGAGCAATTGTTATTTGAGTAAAATAAAATAAAAAATAAAGATTTTGTCAGCAGCCATAAGATAGGATATATTTGCATACATCTGTTGGCAATACCAGCTGTCCTGGCTCACAAATTATCTTGGTTGATTTTACTCACAAGTTTCTTGATTTTATCAGTTGATTGTATCAGACTTGGATGAGAAAATATATGACTTAGATTAGAATATGTTCTTGTGATAATGCTAATTATGAGACATTTGTTGGTGCTTCTTTCTAAAACACTCATTAAAGCATTTGGCAGTGATACATTTTCCTCTAAGTATAATGTGTTTCCTCTAACCAATTAAAACAATGACATTGTTTACAAAGTGCTAGGTTTTAGCAATTAACAGTCCAGGAAAAGATGCTGATATAACACTGTCATTGTAGTTACACAGCTTCCAAACATGGCTGAGCACCCAAACTTGGAATGGAATGCAGGGGTGAGTACCAATATCTGTAAATATAAACACATTATAGCCATGCTAAATCAGTCTTATTCCCATATCAGTTAAAGAAATACCATGGAAAGGCATGCAAATGCTGCATGAGCACAATACCCTCTCAATCATGTTTCTTAGCAACTGATGAAAAGTGGACAGATCATCCTGAAACAGCTTGTGAATGATAAGACATTCAGGTGTTATCTTTACAAACCTCTCTAATTCTTTTTTAGAATTAGACACATTGGAGGTGGAAGCCTGTTTGGGGTAGTGGTTACAGGAAGCAGGCTAAAAACAACCAGACCGAGTACTAGTTCCACCAAAGGCCAAAAGCCAACTGGATAACTTTGGGCCAGTCAGTTTTTCTCTTAGCTTGCAGAAGACAGCACTGAGAGACCACTTCCAAAAATCTTGCCAAGAAAATTACAATGACTTGAACAGGCAGTTGTCAGGAGTCAAAACTGACTCAAACATAAGATGGAATAAAGAAATATCCAATTAAATCAAATACTTATTATGGTCATAGATAAGGAAGGTACAGTCATTAAAAAGCATCAAGAACACATTAAATTAAAATTTATATAAATTGATGCAGAAGATATAAAAGAAATGCTAGAAGAGAATCTAAAGAACTAGAATTTAAAGCTAGAATTCAAAATCTATATATATATTAATGGTAACAGATGTAAAATAAATATAAATTAGAAACAAAAGCAAGTATCTAAAAGAAGTAGGAGGATTAGATAAGTGTAATGGAACATAAAAAGTATATGGGAGACTATATCAATTTACAAAGCACTTTAATATGGTGAACTGTCATTACCTCTAGTTTCTAGCATTGGTCATAATCCAACAAATTTTGTGTGCTGCTGCACAGAACCTGGCAATACTGTATATTATAACAGGGTTGTTATCTGAAAGCAAATGGGATGATGTAAAATTATACTGTGTGCCCTGGTATTTAAGCAGTGGTGGTAAGAAGAGACTCTCATGAATGTCTCTGTAAAATAGGCATCGTAGAAGCACTTGCTTTGTTGTTTCAGAGTCACGGGTCAATATAAACAAGTGGTAGGTATCTTATTGAAAGAAACCCTATATCTCTCTTGAATTGTTTACTATCCAGAGAAATGAAAGTTATTTTAATGGCCCATTTACAAAGAGAAATACAGACTTTAGAGATTGTCTTGTCCTTTATGTTGGCTGAGAAGAACAGAAAATGCTTCTGAAAACAAGTTGAAAGGCTGGAGATGAAACTTGCTTAAAAGTAGGTGCTTTGAAAAGCAGCCAAGGCTTAGGAGAGACTGTGAAATTTATCCCCTTTTAAAAACACCTATAAAGAAGATTCCTTTTCTTTTTCTTTACTTCTGCCTAATCTTCCTCACTCCATTCTATATTTTCTTCTTTTGCTGGCTTTGCTGGGAGGGGAGCATGCTTGTATGTTTGCAGATTATTCAGAAAGAAGAAGCCTGTCTTGTGAAATCAGTTAAATTTCTGTTCTCACAAACAGCAAGAAAAGTATGAGCCAGCAGGCATGGGGTGCTCCAACAACGGTCTGCTCTTCTATTTAGACAGCGTGTTTGGTCTTGGTGTTCAGAAAGGCCCTAAAGACTCTTTTCAAACATTATATGGAAACTGGATGGCATTGTTGGATCTGACCTAACATTGATTTTTAGGCTAGCTGGGCTTGCCTATGAGGAGGGTTAGGTTAGTTGAGAAGGGATAGAAGCCTTATATTTAATATTTTTATGTTATTTTATTTATTTTATTTGGTTCGTCAATTGCTTATAATAGGTATAAGTAAAAACATAGTTATGAATATATGGATACATATAAAGGCTAAATCCCACTGGCTGATGGGATGCAAAACGTATGCAAAAAGGACACAACGGATGAGCAAAATTTCAGGGGTGGCTCCATCCGTTGTCATCCGCTCCAAAAAGAAAATTTGCATAAACAGAACAGAAAAGAATGGAAAAGAACGGACGTGGGTAGTAGTATGTAGCGGGGATGTTCAACGGATGTTCATAGGAAGCCTAGCGGATGTATATCGGATGCAAACCGTTCACTGCGCATCCTTTCTATTTCCGTGCTACTAATGCTGTGTAGACGTTCCATGTACCTTTTGTTTCCTCCCTCTTTCCATTTTCAGCTGCAACAGATGTGAGTTGTGAGGATGCCCAGAGGATGCAGAGAGGATACAGCGGATGTTTAATAGATGATAAACGGACATAGAATGTTTGTTGCTCGGATGTCACAGATTTACATCGTGTAGCTCAAAACTTCTTGCATGGATGAAATTGCAGTGGACGAATGCTTGACGGATAGAGCGTATGAAACACGTATGCAATGAGTACACAATGGATGCATAGCGTTTTCCAACGGATGGCAAGCTTTTTTTAACGTTTTACATCCTCTTTGCATCCATTAATGCAGTGGGACAGGGGCTTAAGAAAAATAAAAGAAACAATAGGACAGGGATGGTAGGCACGTTGGTGCATGCCCCCTACAGACCTCTCTTGGCCTTTTGGCTAAGATCAAGTGTAGTATCTGTTCTTATCAGTTTAATATTTTTATATTCTACATTACCCATAATTGTTGAGAGGACAGAATAGAAATTGTGTAAAACATCTCTATCCCTACATTTTCATAAATAGGCTCTTGTAGACCTAGTTCTTTTGTTTTGGGGACCGTAGCTGGTGGCATGTATATACGTACATGCATAAAAACATACAAGCATGTTGCTAATTCATGTAAAAGGAGAATTTACAAGTTTGATTTTACCTGGATCTGCCAACTTTAGATTGATACAGTGGGAAGTTATTAGACAGATTTTTTTTTCTTTTCAAGGGAAAGAGAAAGATAAATCTTTTTTTCTTTTCAAGGGAAAGATAAATTTTGATTTATCTTCCTTTCATGTTTATATGTTCTTTCAGTATGAATTATTGCAGAGAACATACATTGAGTTCTGTCATATTTTTATATTCAGATTGCCACAAGGCCCATGTTTAATGAGTTTTGTAAAATATCTGCTCCCTCTCTCTCTCTCTCTCTCCCACACACACACAGAGAGAGTGTGCAAAATAAAGCTCGAGTTGTGCTGTGGAAATGTTCACATGAAGAAATGCTTGAGGAACAAGGAGTACATGAACTCTTTGAAATCAGGAACAGGATTTTCACATAAGGTTTATGATACATGTGGGGTTTCTTAATGTTTCAATTTGAGCTTAATTTTCATAGCAGAGAAAATAGAGAATAGGTATTCATAATGTCACTGACTGTTCTGCAAATGATAAGTTCATTGATGACTTCAAGGGAAGGAACAGCTAGATGAAATCTTCTGCAATAAGACTGATCTACATCTACTGATATTAATCTTCAGTTAACCACTGTTCTTTCAAGCAAGGTTGGTCACAACAGCAGCAAATAAATTAATATGCATGCTTGTATATGGTGAACCTCCTAATATATATCTGGACCAAAGGTGTGGCTTATGTTTGGAAAAGTTGAATATAAAAGAAAAGCTAATATAGAGCTTAATTTGATTAGGGAGGGTTCTGACATATTTCAGAACTTTGATTATCTTTTCCCTCTTCCCCCCTTTCAATTTCATTGCTTTTTAAATAAATGATTTAAATGCTGAATGTTTGATTTGAGTCAGAGAAAATAGTAGCATTGCTCCACTTAATACCTGCAATTCTTAAAAACTTCTTT
The DNA here is from genome assembly GCA_004320025.1 of Laticauda laticaudata. Lineage (NCBI taxonomy): Eukaryota > Metazoa > Chordata > Lepidosauria > Squamata > Elapidae > Laticauda > Laticauda laticaudata. Next base: position 5,638 of record BHFT01068489.1, read on the forward strand.
ATTCCCCCACCCAAATGCATATAGACTCGTATAGCTCTGTATTTTTCTGATGACAAGAGTTATGGACTGCAGGCATATTTGAATATAGTTGTATTGAGGAGAAGAGAAAATGTTTTCTACCTTGCCTGCTGGCGGTGATGATGCCTTTGAGTCAGTGCTGGTGATTTCCTGCAGTTTTCTTGGCAACATTGTTAGACATGATTTGCCTTTGCCTCCTTCCTATGGCTAAGAGAGAGTGACTCAACCCAAATCACCTACCATAGCTGCCTTTGGGCCTAAGGCAGAATTAGAACTCATAGTCTCTTGGTTTCTAGGCCAGATTCTTAACCACTACCAAACTGGCTTTCTTTTGTCTGATTTGTGTAAGGATCTTTCTCTTTTTTGCTCATTAACCTTTCCCATACAACTGTTTCATTGTAATTTTTACACAAGGATGTACTTATATCAAACTTTTGTTACTGACTGAAATGATAACAAGTGCCTTGCTTGAATCATATAAGACTTTAGCTATTCAAACACATAATTTCCTGTTGTTTTCACATGCAATTTTTAGGACATGAAAGGAAGCAAATATAATGCATGATATTACTTTGACAAGACTGAAAACTCACAAACATTCAGTACCTGAATATGAGGAAAAAAACATGTAAATCAAACAAGCAACACAGTAACAGTATGATTTTAGACAACTTTAACAGTCGACAAAAATGTTACTATTTGGAAAAATAGAGAATAATGTTCTGTAGAGTCCATTGTTAAATGTTCTGTTCCTGTAAAACAACAATCATACACTACAAAGTATATTTTCTTAAATACTATTATACATGATAACATGTTTCACTTCTATAGCAAAAGAATATGAGCCAATGTCTATGTCGCTTTTATAAAAAATTGTGCTTTTATATAAAATATTTCTGATTACTGTTTTGTGGCATTTTTGTGCAGCTGTATGTGTGTGTGTGTGTCTATTGCTTCTTACTACCTTTTCTTTAACAATTTTATTTATTTATTTATTTATTTATTTATTTGTCAATTGCTTACAAGACAATAGGTATAAGTAAAAACATAGTTATGAATACATGGATACATATAAGAAAAAAATAAAAAAATAAAGAAACAATAGGACAGGGACGGTAGGCACGTTGGTGTGCTTATGCACACCCCCTACAGACCTCTTAGGAAAGGGGTGAGGTCAATAGTAGACAGTCTAAGGTTAAAGTTTTGGGGGTTTTATCTCAAAATGGAAGCGCCAACCTTTTACAACTGTTCTTATCAGAGTGATATTCCCCAGCCCAGCTCGATTGCATTTCTGTTGCCTTTGCGCAAAACAGCATTCCGCCTTCGTCATGGTATATTTGCTGTTGCTGCCACCATGGCCTGCCTGCTGCACTCGCAGTGCCTTGCATAGCACAATGAAATTTAGCGCACTTCACAATGGAAGAGATGGGGTCCCCTTCTCCTGGAGCCCATTATGACACGGAGCCACAATATGACCCTGTGTCTGCAGTGGCTCACTTTCACTTCCTATATGTCACTTCCTGCAGAGCTGCTGGTGTTGTGATGCTCCATCTCCACACTGACCAGCTGATCATCAGTGCACTGCTCCTGGGCTCGTCAGCCTCTGGATGTCAGATTCCTACCACCTAGTACCAGTTCAGGGGTTCCTCCCACCCATGAGAGAGGGAGGGAAGAGAGAGAGGAAGGGAAAGAGAGAGAAACAGAGAGAAATAGAGAGGGGAAAAGAGATAGGGAGGAAGAGAAAGGGAGAAAGAGGGTGGGAGGGATGGAAAGAGAGAGGGAGGAAAAGAGAGAGGGGGAGGAAAGAGAAAGAGAAGCAGAGAAAGAGAAAGGGAGAGAGGGAGGGAAAGAGAAACAGAGAGACAGAGGGAGACAGAAGGAGGGAAAGAAAGAGGGAGACAATAGAGAGGGAGAGAGACAGAGAGAGGGAAAGAGAGAAAGGCAAGGAAAGAGAGAAATTATACGTAAGTCTTTCTTTTTTATTGTTGCTAAATGTAATATTTCAAAAGCAGAAAAAAATGAAGGGGCATAAAAGTGCATTTATTACATTTTTATTAGAACAATTATCTGAACTCTGCCTTGTTCATCATTACTTTAGGAATTAGAAGTAAAACCTCAGTATTCAGGTTAAATTGCCGTGTTGTTACTTTGCAATAAATAAGTGGGTTTTGGGTGGCAGTTTGGGCACTCAGCCTCTAAAAGTTTCACCATCACTAGTCTAAAAACTCTCAGGGTATAACTATTATGTTAGAAGGTTATAGTTTTAGTCTTGCAAGATGCTACCTATTAGGTATAAGCAGGGGTGGGATTCAGCTGGTTTGGGCTGGTTCAGGCAAACCGGATGTTAATTTTACATCCAGTTCAGCGAACTGGTAGTTCTGAAGACCAGCTGACCCCGCACCACCCCACCCCTCTCAGGAGTCTCCATGCGCCTGGTTCTGGCTCCATGGTAAGTGCAGGGAGGCCTCCTAGGCCCAAAACGGGGTGTGGGGGATTGCATGACCCCCTGTGCCCTGTTTTTGCTCTGAGGAGGCTGCAGGAAGGCTTCCTAGGCCCAAAAAGGGGAATGGGGGGGGGAGAAAGAAAGAGAGAGAGAGAGAGAGAAAGAAAGAAAGAGGGATGGGATAGGAGAAAGAAAGGCAGGGAAGGNAAAGAAAGAGAGAGAGAGAGAGAGAGAGAGAGAGAGAGAGAGAGAGAGAGAAGGGAAAAAGAAAGAGGGAGGGGAGAAAGAAAAAGGAAGGAAGGAAAGGGAGAAAAGAAAGGGAAGGAAGGGAGGAAGAAAGACGAAGGGGAGAAAAGAAGAGAAAAAGGGAGGAGGTAAGGGAGAAAGAAAAGGAAGTAAGGGAGAAAGAGGGAAGGGGAGGGAAAATTAATGAGATATGAATGGATGGATGAATAGAAGGAGGGAGGGAGGGAGGGACAGAGAGAAAAAGGAGAGGAACACAAACACAAACACAAGGACCACAAACCCTGGCACTAGACACAGCTTCAGAAGATCCTTTGAAATAGCACAGCAACCCAGGCCTTGAAGGAACCTCGGAGGTTATCTAGTCCAACCCATTGGTCCAAGAGCATTATTAAAGTGAATATCTGTTTTTTGACTCACATGACCACCTAGCCATGCCCACTCAGTCACATGACCATCAAGCCACACCCACAAAGCCACACTCACAGACAAGTTGTTAAAAAATTTGAATCCCACCCCTGGGTATAAGCAAGTAAAGAATTGGACTCTGTGATTTCACTCTGTTGTCTTTGCCAATATTGTTGAGATGTAGAATGTAGCATATCTTTTTTTACTGCTTGTACCACTAACTTTTATATAGTTAAGCTTTATATTTAATTCTAAATTTAAAATTTAAAAATGAAGAATTGAGAATAATAAAAATCACAAGTATCTATAGAAAAATAAGTAGATTTTCCAATTAGCACCAGCTTGATTTGTTTCACAAAGAAACACGTTTCTTGAAACTTTTTTCAATTGGTAGCCAATATACATAAAATGTCCTCAGTTACCACTCCCTTCATCTCTAAAATAATGACACCCACAACTGTAATGTTAATAAAAGCTTAAAGACAGCTTATGAAGCTTGAACTCTAACTCTAAACATGCTACTTTCAAATAAACCTGCAATTCCACTATAATGATCTTGAAATTCTGGCTCTAGATTAGATATGTGCATGTTTAGTATGCATATTCACTGAAGTATTTTATCATGACTCAACATGTCCCAGATGCCCCAAATTAATCCAACTAAATAACTCTTCTGAGATTTATGGATAACAGTTTTCTTTAATTTTATATAGTAAATACATTTTCATGAATGTACTAGAAGTACATAAAGTAATATTTGCTTTATTAAAAACAATAAGCCTATGCCCATTTAATTGCAAATAAGTTATACTTATTTCAGGAAAAGTTCCTTCTAAGCAGCCATGTGAAAATATCTGCAGTAGAATGAATTGGTAGACAAGATCAGAAATTTCTTTGTGGAGGAAGATATTACTGCAATTTATGTCAAACACTGAAAATAGAACAGTAGGCTTAAACCAGCAGTGCCTCTGCCAGCAAAAACAGAGCTTGGGAGGGCTGTGTAAGGCCTTCCTGAGCACCATTTTTACTGGCAGAGACACCGCACACCAGTCTGCTATTTCCAGGGCAGCCCTGCAGACCAGATCTAAACACCCTGCTAGCCAGATCCAGCCCTCAAGTCTTGAGTTTGACACCCCTGGTCAATTGATTGATTGACTGATTAGAATTTGTCAAACAAAAATGAGAACAAGAATAAAAGAATAAAAATACAATGATAGGGGTGATAGGCATATTAGTGCATTTAATGCACGCCCCCTCTTCTAACCACTTTAAGTATGATGTAAGGTCCCATAGAAGTCAATTTGTGACTGAAACTGTGAAAATTTGTAGCTGAAACAACAGAATCAGGTAGAGCATTCCAGACTTTGACAACTCTATTACAGAAATCATATTTTTTACAGTCAAGTTTAGTTTAAAGCGGTTGTTAGTGCCCGTGTTATTGTGATTAAAACATTACTACACATAATTTTGTATGCAATACCTAGCTCTGACTGCAAGCGATGCAGTTCTAAGCTATCCAAACTAAAAATGTCGAGCCTAGGAGCATAGGGAATTCTATTGTGTACAGAAAAATGCAAGACTTTTCTCCTGAAATACTTCTGAACCTGCTCAAGTGTACTGATGTCAGATATATGATGGGGATTCCAAACAGTTGAACTACACTCTAAAATTGGTCCAGCATAAGTTTTATAAGCTCTAATTAGCAATACAATGTTTTCAGGAAAAAAAATGCACAAAATTAAATTTACAACTCTTCATGCTTTTTTAGCAACGGTGTTACAGTGAACTTTGGAACATAGATCCTCAGAGATAAGTACACCTAGGTCCTTGACAAAGTGAGGCTCATCAGCTAGTTCAATGCCATCTAGCTTATCCTTGACATTCTGATTACGTTTACCAAAATGTTTTTTGACTTTCTGCAATCTATTAGACAGGAGAGCAGCAATCCATTTATGCAAAGAACCAGAAATGCCCTAAGAGTTTAAATTCAACAGCAGTTTATCATGTACTACTGTATCAAAAGCCTTACAAAAATCTATGTAAATTGCATCTACAGCTTTGCTCAAGACATCAAGATATGTAGTCCAGATTTTTTTACAGTACAAAAGTTGTAGATTACAGGGCATGTTTTTCCTAAAGCCAAACTGCTTGTTGGACAGCAAGTTGTTTGTCTCTGAGTGGTGAACAATGAGTTGGTTTATAACTGATTCCATAACTTTGCATGTAACACAACACAAAGAGATTGGTGTCACCAATGGACTTTTCCCCTTCAACCGAAAAAAACTAGGTATTTCAAAAGGAATCCTTTATTGAAAGAAAATGAATCCAGTACTAGTGAAAAGCAGAATTGAAGGTGCTTTCAGACATACAGTAATAGATAAAGGGAGTTAGAACCCCTCCCCTTATTTAGATGTGGATTTAGTGAAACAAAGAACCAACATGTTAATTCCTCCCTCCCCTTTCCTGGGAATGTATCTTAGAGGATTTTCCCAGGGAGTATCTTCCAGAGCTGGAATTTTTATGGTCCCTTCTCCTCTTGCTATCTCTCCAAGAGGAGACACGTTTTCTCACATCTGGCTCCAGTCCCTCCAGTTGTATATCTTGTGCAAGTTATCCAGATTCAATATAAGATTAATAAATTCAGGTTACATTAAAAAGGATACTTGTATCAACTCCCCCCCCTTCTTCTTCCATTGAAGAATGGCAGATACATGGATCTATTATCTTGCCCTCCTGAAAAATTTGATAAATCCACCTGAAGATATAAAACATGTGTTCCATTTACAACTTAGGATGGTTTGTGTGGGTATTTCAGATGGACTTCTGTAGTATGTGGGTGCTTTTACCGTCGTTTGCTAACCCACTCATTTTTCTGAGGAAGGAAAGTGTTTCCAAGCTACTAATATGAGTTGTGGATCTACGGTAGTGCATGAATCAAGGATGTCTTTAATTTCAAAATGTTGTTCCCCATGTACCATAATGGGAGTTGAAGGTGTGGGAAGTGGGGGAATAAGGTTTGAAGTGATCCTGGTTTAAGTAGGCAAAGTGAAAATACTGGATGAACCTGTCTAAGTGTTTTGGGAAGTAGAAACTCTACTGTAACAGGATTAATAATTCTGGAGAGTAAGAAAATGGGCCAATGAATTTTGGTCCCAGTTCTTAGAAGGTTGCAATGATTTTAGAATTTTGTGGACAGTAGTACGCAGTCCCCAACTTTTGAATGGTTTAGTTTCACAATGTTTTTTGTCCACTTGAGCTTTAAAAAGCTGCTCTAGCCTCTTGTAATGCCTAGTCTGAACCACTGGCCAAGTGGCTTGCAAATTATTATCCACTCCTTAAGGGAGGGGAATTTCAGGTTCCGTGGTGGGTAGCTCTGGCATGGGGTTAAATTCTTGGCCTGTGGCAACCTGGAATGGGTGAAACCCATGCTGCTGTGGACCGAGTTTTGAATGCTACCTCTGTAAAGGAAGAAGGTCAGTCCACTTGTCCTGTTGGTAATTAAATAAAGCATCTTAAATATTGTTATATACATTGTTCAATCTTCAGCCCCGTCGTTATTCTGGGGTGATTTGACGACAACCCTGGGTGGAGCTTAATAGGTTTAAAAATACCCGCCTATATGTGGATGTGAATTGTACACCCCTATCTGAGATTCATCCATTGGGGAGCTCCATGAAGTGCAATAATGTGTATTAAAAACAAAGCCTTGGCTGTTGGGATCTTTTGGCAATGGTACAAAATGAACCTGTTTTGAAAAAAGATCAGATTACATCTCAAATGACAGTATTCCCTGCACTTTCAGGGAGCTCCACCAGGGATGGATTCAATTTCTTACAACCAGTTCTGTGGGTGTGGCCTAATTTGTGGGTGTAGCTTTGGTCTGTGACTGGGTGGGAGTGGCTTGCGGACTGGGCAGTGCGTAGGTGGTCATTGACTTGAGGGGATGGCTAAGTGGTCATGTGACTGGGTGGGCGTGGCTTGGCCACATGGCCATGTGACTGGCAAACCAAATGGAGAAGTGATCCTCGCTTAATGGCCAGTTGCTTAGCAAGGTTTTTTGCCAGTTTCCAAGGCCAGGGGAGCCTGAAGAGGCCTGGGCAGGTGGCCATGTGACTAGCAAACAAGAATTTAAGTGATCCTCGCTTTATGACCAGGTTCCTTGCTTAGTGGCCAGTTGCTTAGCAATATTTTTGCCAGTTTCCAAGGCTGGGAGGGCAGGCGAGGCGCAGGAAGCTATGAAGAACTATGGGGAGGGCAAGGCGAAGCATGCGCAGCTCCGAGAAGCTACCAGGAGGGCAAGGCGAGGCATGGGAGCTATGAGAGCTACGAGGGAAGGCAAGACGAGGCCGGCAGGTGGCCATGTGGACTGGCTGGGCATGGCTTGCATGTAATAATATTAAATATTTATATAATATTGATTTTTTTATTTAAAAAAGAGCAACTTTTACCCCAAAATCAGGCAAAGCAGGCAGGCAGCATTGAGTTTGCTCACAGAATCACAGATTCACTCAGAGAGTCTGTGTTCCTGCCATTGGCTAGCTGAGTCTGCACTGCTTCAGTCATAAGGAAGGTTTCTCTCTGTTAAAAGCAGAGCCGAAGATCTAAAGAGTAGCTTTAGGAATGCTAAGAATGTTGCACTTAGCAGAGTTCCATGAACAGGAACTGTTCCTGTTTCCTACTCCTCTGTACAACTCAGCCTTTAAAAGAAAAGCCTACTTTGTTTGTTCCAATTCTTGTATGACCGTTTTAATTTAGTAGTTTGAATAAAACACCACCATAAAGTAATATAAGAGAATTAGAATCCTGTGGCATTCATATCTTGCTAAACTGTAATTCCAAGGATACCAGGACAGCATACTATTGGTGAGGGGCATTGGGATAACATGTTATCTGATAACATCACAGGTTGATTCATCACTACTCTAAAAGATCAAACGTGTTATTTATTATAATATACTGTACATATGAATGAATTTATCACTCCTAGATTTTTTTCTGTAGAGTCATATAAACCAGTACTTATATTTTTAGAATGTGCTAAAATCATTATAGATGTTTTTTCAGTCAGGGAACCTTGTAATATCATTCTTATAGGCTATCATTACCTCAGAAAATAAACTCTTGCATATTAAATGGAGTTCTTTCTAAATTTACATTTTCATTTATCCTATCCTTACTCAAAAATAATACATATTTATCTATGTCAGAGCTGGCAAAGCTATGGAACATGTCATAAATATTCTCCATAAAATGGCAGGGATAAGCAATAAGCACTAAGGGATGAGGCAAGTGATGAAACAAGAATTAAAACATCATGACACAAACCCTGTGACTTATGCAACTGCACAATATGTTCTGTCACTACAATTTGTACTACAATGGTTAGGTGGATGGGAGTCACAAAATATCTACAGAATCCAAGCTGCTTACATTGGACTAAATTGTTCCATTTGCCTATCATTAATCTTCTTCCATCCCCTTTTTGTTTTATTAGACAAAACAGAAACATTTTCAAAAAAAGTTCTGAATTGCAGCTATAAATTTTATTTTGTTTTTCTTTCTTTTTCTCTCTCTCTTTCTGTCCCTTCCTCTTTCTTGTCCTTCCTTCCTTGCTTCATTTCCTTCCGTGTCTCTATCTCACACACAGAGACCAAACTCTCTCTTGTCACACACACACACACACACACACACACACACACACATACACGAGTGGGTGGCGGGAGAAGCAGAAAGCGAGAAGCCCCATGAGTTTCCCCCCCTTTCAGATCACCTCCACTGCCACTTGCTTCTCCTGGGCGGCAGACTCTGCAGTGGCACTCCGAAAGGGAGGGGGGAACCCCCCAGGGCTGCTTCCTTCATCAGGTGGCAGTGGCGCTGGGCAGCGGCAATCCGAAAGAGAGGGGGGAACCCACGGGGCTGCTCCTTTAATCCAGGGGCAGCGGCGCTGGGCAACGGCAGCTCCAAAAGGGAGGAGGAAACCCCCAGGGCTGCTTCCCTCCTCTGGAGGTGGCAGCACTGGACAGTGGCACTCTGAAAGGGAGGGGGGAACCCCCGGGGCTGCTCCCTTCATCTGGCAGTGACGGCACTGGGCAATGGCGGTTCCAAAAGGAAAGGGGGGACCCCCGGGGTTGCTTCCTTTATCCAGTGGCAGTGACACTGGGCAGATTTGGCAGCTACCAAAAGCAAGCACCCCCAATGAGTTCCCGGCAGATACAAGGAGCACATCTGCTGCCCCACTCAGCCCCAGCACAGCAGAGACAGCAAACGGCTGTGGCATGCTCTGGCTGCCACCATTGCTGCATCACCCTGAGGCCCGGCAAAGGCCCCGAGTTGGCAAGGGGAGGCCCTGGATCAGTGAGGGGAGGCATTGCAAGCCCTAGGACAGAGACGGGAGGTCCCGGGTCGGCAAGGGGAGGCCCCAAATCAGCGAGGGGAGGCATTGCAAGCTCTGGATCAGCAGGGGGAGGCTCCAGATCAGTAAGGAGAGCCATTGCACCCTGGGTCAGTGACAGGAGGCCATGGATTGGCAAAGGGAGGACCCAGATCAGCAAGGAAGGCACTAGATTGGCAAGGTGAGGCATTTCAAGGTCCAGGTCAGCAACAGGAGGCCCAGGGTCGGTGACGAGAGGTGTGGCAAGGTCTGGGTCGGTGAAGGAAGGCCCCGGATTGACAAGAGGAGGCATGGCAGGCCCCAGGTTGGCAATGGGAGGCCCTGCGTTGGTGAGGGGAGACATGGCAAGGCCCAGGGGTGGTGGTGGTAGGTCCGCAGATGGCTGGGCCTTCTAAGTGGTGGGAGGGAAGGGGCAAAGCCAAAGTGGTGGTGGGGGGAAGGCGACTGGGTCTTGCATTCACCCAGGGAGATAATCAGATCAGACAGGACTGCAGAAAAAGGCAGGCAGCATAGGCTGGATTGGCAAGCAGGCTGCAGGGATGTTGCGCATGTGCACGACATTGCACCTATGCATTAGGGACTGATTGGGCAGGTCGCAAAAAGTGGGTGGAGAAGGGCAGGGCCAGCAAGAGGCCTGATTTACTGGTTCTTCAAACTACCAGGAACCATAACAACTGGTTCTACAGAACTGGTCCAAACTGGTAGAATCCCACCCATGAGCTCCACTATAAAGTCCATAGAGATCTCTTTCCAGGGTGCTGAAGGTTCTGCCAGTGTTTGTAAAAGTCCAGGAGATTTCCTTGTCTTCTTTTTGCAGCAGCACAGATGGGGCAGCTAGCAACATAGTTTTCAATATCTTTTTTGAGAGATGGCCACCAAAATTGTCTTAGGATGAGATGCAGGATTTTTACAAAGCCAAAGGGTCCTGCTATTTTTGAGTCGTGGCATCGTTTTATGAGGTCCATCCTCTGGCTGGCTGGGACGAAAAGTTTGTTTTCTACCCAGGCTAGACCATCTTTGAATAAGCAAGTGTTTTTGTTAGCCTGGAGCCAGTCATCCTTAAGTAGTGCCTCCTTAAATATTGAAGTAATTGCATTGTCAGTCAGTGTTTCTTTCTTCCCTTGTGCCCGGATAATGACAGCTTTTATTTNTGACAGCTTTTACTTTTTGTGGGTCCATCTCTATTCCCTTGTGGGATATTCTATATCCCAGGTAGTCAATTTTTTCTTGGTGGAATTCACATTTAGAGAGTTTTGTGTACAGTTTGGCATTCAGGAATTTTGTGAGAATAGTTTGGAGTAATTTGCTGTGTTCTTTTGTTTCAGTGTAGATTAAAATATAATTGAGATATACGAGAACCCCTTTGTACAAAAATTCATGGAGGATCTTGTTAATTAATTGCATGAATATGGCAGGGGCTCCTTGTAATCCAGAAGGGAGCACTTTAAATTGGTAGCATCCCAGTGGGGTGTTAAAAGCCGTCTTCCACTTATACCTTTCCCTTATTCAAATGCGGTGATATGCCTCTCATAGGTCTAAAAAAATTTCCTTTAGAGAGGTGGGCTAACATGTCCTTCATGAGGGGGAGTGGGTACAAATTCTCCACACTGATGGCATGTAGATTTTTGTAATTCACACACAGACGCATGTAGCCATCTTTTTTTCATGGAATAATACTGGGGCTGCTATTTTTGGTTGGGTAGGTTCAATGAAATCCCTTTTTAGATTTTTATTGATAAATGCCCTGAGTTATTTTAATTCTCTGGGGGACCTGCAGTACATTTTCGGTTTTGGAAGTTTAGCCCCTGGTAGGATTTCAATAGCGCAGTCTGTGGAGCAGTGGGGTGGGAGTTAATCAGAAGCCTCCTTGCTAAATACTTGGGCTAAATCCTGGTACTCGTTGGGGATGTTAATGGGTTCAGCTGGCTGACTGGCCATGGCTGGTTCTTTGTTCTCTCTTCCCTTTCTTTTCCTTTCCTCTGGGCTGTTTGCAAATGCTACATGTTTCTTAAATGTACGGTTCCTCTCTTCCAGTTTATTTTTGATTCCATTTCCATAACCATATGAGTCCTAGGACTAGTGGCCCTTCCATTCCTGGTGCTACAATGATCACTTTCAAACTGGCTCAGGTCTCCTTGGGGCATTGGGGGTTCTTTCTCTGGGTCGGGAGGGACTGGAACCTCACAGCTTCTCAGCTTCTCAGGCCAGTTTCTTTTCCTCGAGGGTTGGATTTTCCAGGTTTCCCCCTTGATGGATTGTCTGGCTTTCTGGCAGAGGTTTCGAATGGCATTCTACTTTACAGTGCCCCTCTCTTCCACACTTAAAGTAGCCAGCTGGTCTAGGGGTCATGGTGGTTTGGGGTTGGAAAATTTCCTATTTCCCCTGGGGTGGGGATCTTCTCCAGACTTTGCCACTGTGGTACTGGTTTTGAGTCATGTCTATCTCCACCTACTCTGTCATCAGGTACTATTCATGCAGGTTTGGAGCCCCACGGGCCAGGCAGGCAGCATACAGGTTGTCATTGAGTCCCTCTTTGAACCAACAGACTTCTGGCCAGTCAACTCGGCTGGCCAGGTCACAAAATTCCTCGGTGTACTGAGGTACCAGGCAACAGCCTTGCTTTTATGACTCCAATGCGGTTGTGGGCTTTTCTATCGGTGAGGGGGTCTTCAAAACAGTGGCATAGGGCTGTCATGAACTGAGGTTCCTCAGTTCTGGGTTGTTGACATTGTGGAGAGTAACCATCTATCTGGCTGCTGCCTCTTCAAGGGCCAGGGTGATGACTCACTCACGGGCCCTCTGGGTTGGGAAATTCTGCCTGTATTCTTGCATGTAGGTGAGGACTTGCGCCAGGAAAAAATCCCAGTTTCTGAGGGTCCCCATCAAATTTTACCCCCAAGGGTGGGACCTTTCTAGTTGTATGTCTCTGGATTGGCCCAGATTAATCCCTTGCTCTGGGGCAACAAGGGTTCAGGTACCTAGTATGGCTGCTGGTCCTTTGGTACCTAGTATGGCTGCTGGTCCTTTGGATCACTGCCTGATCATTCTCAGCTGGATCAGGGGTGAAGGTTCTTCCAATTTCTGCTTCCCTCGCTCTGCTACATTGGCAACCCAGTCCATCCCTCACACTGAAGTCCTCCAGGGTTTCCTCACAAGGCAATTTATGTACCGTTTCGGTCAGTCATCTGCTGGTGGTTCCTCAACCCATTCTTCCTAATCAGATAGGGCCTCCAGCTCCAATTTCCACCGAGGCTTATGGCTACTCTGGGTGATGGTTACTGCCTTGGTTCTTCCATCCCAGCTGTCTCTCTTTCCTATGCTTATAGACCACTAGGGCTTTGTGGAATTTTCGCCAGGAGCTTCACAATCTTTGATGGGGTACACAAAGTCATTGTCTGGCTGGATAGTTGTCAAAATTTCTCACCAGCATTCAGATTCCTCTTGCTCCTTGCTATATTCAGATATTTTTGCAGGGTCCCATTGGTAGAGTGAAGTTTTTTTTTTAAAAAAATTCCTCTCTGGGTTGATCTCTGTTGCAGACTCTGCTTTATGTGAGCAATGGACTTTTTCCCTTTAACCGAAAAGAATGAACTTCTGAAAGCTAGATATTTCAAAAGGAATCCTTTATTGAAAGGGAGTTAATCCTAGCACTAGTCAAAGCAGATGTTTCCAGGCATACAGTAATAGATAAAGGAAGTTAGAATCCCTCCTCTTATTTAGATGTGGATTTAGTCAAACAAAGAACTAACATGTTAATTCCCCCCTCCCCCTCTCTGGGAACATATCTTGGGAGAGTTCCCAGGGCTATCTTCCAGAGCTGGAATTTTTATAGTTCCCTTCTCATCTTGTTATCTCTTCAAGAGTTGACAAGTTTCTAGACATCTGGCTCCAGTCCTCCAGTTGTATATCATGTGCAAGTTATACAGAATCAATATAAGACTTAATATATTCAGGTTACATTAAAAAGGATC
>BHFT01068490.1:0-22418 GCA_004320025.1 Laticauda laticaudata
ACAAGAGAGAGATATGATCTTGTTTCCACCCTCTTCCTGTTTCCAGGACACTTAATAAAAACTAACTATCGTGAGCGTTTCATCTCGTTACTTCATTACGAAGTTTAAAAAGCAACTCATTTAGAGGCATGTATGCTAATATATTTATTAATTATATGCGATCAAAGAAAATAATTGATCCTTTCAAGTAGGCTTCTCCCCACAATTAACAACCAGTTTTGGGGTGATGGGGTTGCATAATCCAATGCAACACTCAAAGGAGGGCCATTTGGACCGCATTTTCCCCCCCCAAAAACATGGGAGGACCACAAAACCCTGGGTGGGCATCCGGCCAATTCAACATTCACTGCCCACGCAGCTCAGTCAAAATGACTCCCACCACCAGTTGTGTGTCGGGTGTCACCGTACGTCTACCAGGTTTGTTGTTGGATCCGCAGTTGTTTTCGTTGTCGCCGAATAATTGGGATGCCCTCCATTGCCTTCTCAAGTTTTTCTCTTTTCTCGTGTTTTATATAGCTTTCGGCCGAGGAGTGACCTGGGAGGTTGGAGGTGCGGGAGGGGCATGGGCCAGGCCAGTGGCTAAGATCATCCCCAAGCAGGGGAGACCACAGCAGAGATGCCCCAAAGGCATGCATGTATAGCTCCAGAGCACATTGGGTTGCTGAACATCGTGAACTATACCAAAATAGTCTTAAGCCGCCATGGTCAGCAGTTGGTTTCGGAGGTGGTGGGATGCTGTGTAGCACGGAGCAGGCCAAGCGGAGTGCAATAGAAGGTATAGGTAGAAGACGGACAAAAAACCTGTACGATGTCGGTTCCGAAAACACGGGATGTTTAATGGAGCTGTGCAACGTGCCGTTGTGATTTATTTGTGTGTGCCTAGGGAGTTATGTGGGCTTCCTCGAGGTCTATCCCGTCATAGCATTCGTTTATGGACATTTCATCCTACAATCGCCAAAAGTTTTGGGGCTGCCTAAACGTTTTGCGCCGGAAAATGTATTCCAGGTTTGTCCGGCATTCTGCCATGCGCTTATATGTCGGGTCATTTCCGCTACGCATTAGGGCGGATGCCGCAGTATCGATATTGTTGTTCTTTGCAATCGCGTAATATGCATGTCGCCGCTAATTTGAGCTCGCTAAGGTCATTCACGCGTGCGTGCATTGCCGTTGCAACTAACGGCTGCGCATCCCGTCCCTGGTGTAGTGGGACGCAGGGGAGGAGAGCGGGAAACGGGATGCGGGAAGACGGATGCAGAACGAGAGGAGTGTAGAATATGTGGTATGCAGGCACGGACTAAGCAGCACGTTGTAAGAAATGACGGGAAAAGAATAAGGTGTTCGCGGAGGGTGACCTAGTCTCCTGGGAGAGAGTGTGTTAGTGGTATGTCCTGCAAGGAGTGCCTAGAGATCCAGCTGAGAGGGAATGCCGATAGAGGGATTGCAAAGGTGGACACCTATACGTGTGCCGTTATAGTGAAAAGGAGCACTCGCTTCTGTATCTCACGTTTGCAGAAGCAAGCAGGCCCAGCACGGTGCGGAGCCTCTGCAGGCCTTTCATGGCTGGTGATCGTTGCACGTGCTGTATCCACCGTGTGGCTTGTAGAGCAGATCCGCATGCAAGATAGGGTGAGAGCTTCGACGGGTGGGGTTGCGTGGAGACTAGTCGGAAAAGCAGAGTAAGTCCTGTTCGGGGCGAGCCAGTCGCGGGAGTTGTGTCCTGGTTGCTGGTGAGCTATTGTGCTGAGAAGTGTGAGCTAGCCGAGGTGGGTAGAGGTGCGATCGGGCGCCGGCAGGTCGGTGCAGGACTGCTGCGGTTGTGTGGACAGGTCTGATTCTTGTGCATAGGTGGGATAAGAGGCATAATGGAGGCCACCTTGTGCAAAAGGGCAGTCGTGGAGTCCGAGATGTATGCCGGGTTCGCGCAGGTCAGGGAATGAGCAGAGAGTATTGAGCGGAGCTGTGCAACAGAGTGGCCTGCATTGGCGTGGAGGCTGCGGAGCGAAAGAGCACGTGTAGTGGGCGCGGTGCGTTCCAGTAACTTCAATCGGAGGCATGCCTCCTTCGCCAGCCAGTGTTTGACGGAAAGTTGATGCACTGTGGTGGGTGAGAGTGGTTTTAAGATGGTGTCGGACGCTTGAGACGCACTCGGGCAGGAGGGTGACCAGATGAGGAGCAGAATGTACGAACGTCGGACTTCGCTGGGCGCAGCACGTGGCGAACTCTGGCTCAAAGGATTTGGCTACTCACTATCATGGCGACGCACCAGGCAGTGGTGGGCGAGAGTGGGGCCAATCAGGGACGCATGATGTTCTTATCAGTGGAGGCGATGCAGTATGTCGGCTGGGTGGGGGAGTGGCCATCCGAGACTAGATGTGGCACGTGAGTACGATGTGGTTCAGAATGTAAGAGTGGGTTGGGCGCAGTGTGCCTCATTCATGCATGGTAGAGTGAATACGAAGGAAAGGAATGCTCGGGTTGCCAGTAGGTACGCCGGCCTCCACTGGGAAGAAGGATGGAAGAAAGGGTTGCAGAAGCTGAAGTGGTAGTCGATGAAGTGGAAGCTTACCGCACACACTGTTTGGAGCCAAGAGATGGGGGAAGTCACTGTGGCCTGCAGCGAGCGTCGCAGACTGGCAAGCTCAGGGCTTGCGATCTTAGTTTCAACTACCCAGAGGTGCGTTCTTGCAGGCGGCCATCATCCTCGTTGCGCCGATGGTCGTAGAGTGCTTAGACGTACATAGTTCAATGGTACGATCTGGATGGCTGTGCAGGGCAACTGTCAGCTTCGAGATGCCTGTCATGGTAAATACGAACGCGCAGTTACACCTTCAAGGCAGGAGCTGGCAACGGCAACGTCATCGCTGGACTTTGCCAGATCGACCTTCCCTGGACCCGGCAATCGACAGCACAAGATGGTGGCTCCTCTATCTTCATTCGTTGGCGGATGACGCCTTCTCCCTCAGACAACCTACGCTCATGAAGGCCCGTAACAGCTTCCAGACTCCCTTATGCACCGTAGAAGAGAGGATGCTTTTAACTTGAGCAGGCCCGTTGTTCTCCAGAGACAAAGGCTGGGTGGTGGAGAATCGCCTTTGGGCATCCTGCCAACCGGTTCGCAGGTACTTCTCACGCGGTACCGATCGCAGGCATCGCCCAGGAGACCTTGATGTTTGAGGAAGGGATGGCGTGAGAAGCTTGCGTTGCATTGAGTGTCGCTTACAATGTCTATGCGCCGACTATTTCCGGCTTAGCCGAGTCAGGTCTTGAAGAACAGGGCTGCTGTGGACGCTCCAGTCAAGGAGTACGCGAATGGGGACAATGGAGCTGGGGAATGGATGCAAGGTGCAAAGACCGTGATAGAACACCTCAGGACTTGTCGCAAGCGCCCACGAGGAGGCCCTCGATACGTGGAAGGGTGTGAGAGAAGCGCAGTGCGCAACCTTCCCTGAGATGGCTGTGGCAACTCCGGCCAGCCTGGAGCAGTGGAGTGGTAAGGACTAGGGATGGTAAGATGTGTTAGTTGGGATTGGCGGGATCGTCTTTCGTCGTATGTCCTGTGCTCACTAGTCGACGGACATTGAGGATATGTTTGTGTGTGAGAGCTCTATGTATGGATTGGAAGGTGGGCCTGACAAATGAAAGCTAGGCTGTGCGGTTATGTAACTTATTGAGGTTGTCGTAGTTGTTGAGTAATCGAGGAGGAATGTGTGGAAGTGGCATGGTATTACATATATTATTGATAATGGAGTAGGATGCCAAAAGGGTTGTGGGCAGGCTGGGGAGGTGGTACCATTACAGTCCACGGTATGGGGCTGTGTGGGCGGCTGAAGTTTTTATCAGTTATCGCCAACAGCTGAATGACGCTGGTGGACAGTGTTCCAAAGGTATGCGGCTAAACTCTGCCATGTCCAAGAAGCTATCCCTGTGGACGTGCTGCCTCTGGCATGCCTACTTGGATGGCTGTCAAGCATGACAAAGTGCTTAAACCCATGTTTAAGTGTTGTGGCCACGCAGGACTTTAATTAAAAAAATAGGAATGAAGCAAGATGTGTGAATCACATAAATAAGACCTTTATTAAACAACAGCTAATAAAACAAAAATGAGTCTCTTGTGTAACTCCTCTTGTCGCTTCAAGTCTCAGGGTGAAGGTCAGTGGCCTGTGGAGTGTGGCTGGTGCTGGAGATGGCTTTATTCAGCAGCTCCTCCAGAAGCAGAAGCAGGAAAGAAGCCGCCAGCCCCAGAAGAGGAGCCGCACGTGCTGCAGAAGTCCCCAGGAGAACAGACGTGAAAGGCGCCAGGGCGGGATGGTTATAGCCCTGTCCCTGCTTGCCAGGGGCTGGCAGCAGATGCTTGAGGCTCTGGCTGTGCTTTCCGCAAGTTGTGGGGGTTGGCGTCAGGTGTTGGGTTTGGGTGGTGCGGGGGTTGTGTTGCGGAGTTTGTACTGTCGCGCGGTGGCTAAGGCAAGCTGGGAGGCACTGAAGTAGGCTGGCAGGGGAGGCTGGCACCTAGAGGCGTATGGCAGTGAAAGGCTTGGCAGGCAGGCAGGAAGATCGCACCAAGGCAGGCAGCGCAAAGGCGCTGGCCAGGGGCGGGCAGACAGCAAGGGCTGGCAGGAAGGCTGGAAGGTCAGGCAGGCCACAAGCTGCGGGCAGGCAGACATCAATACCAAGATGCTGGCAGGAAGGCTGGCTAGGTCAAGCAGTTAGCAACCTCATGAGAGGGCGGGCAGGCCTGACATCGAACTGCGGAAGGCTGGCAGAGAAGGCAGGCAGCGAAGGCTGGCAAGGGGCAGGCTAAGGCTGGTCAGCAAGTGCTTGCCAGGCGAGGTCCTGGTAGCGTAAGTGCGCTGGCAAAGCGAAGGCCTGGTAGCAAGCTGGCAGCAAGGCTGGCAATGGCATGTAGCATAGCGATTGGGCAGGACAGGCCAAGGCAGATCGATTGTGGTCGCGGCAGCAGGTCTAGTTCTCTCAGTGAAATGGAACGGACCTTGACTTCCGAGCTGCTTCCGGTTATATCATGCTGCGGGCTGACGTGGCCAATGCATCCCCGCGGTTTCATGCGCAATTAACGCCGGGCAATCCATTAGGCTTCCACTGTGCAATGCCGTCGATGTGGGCATTCCGCGTTCATACCGTTCCGCGGTGCGTATGTTACCAGCGTTTGTGCATGTCCGCTTGTACCGTTCGCAGCATCCGGCTTTTTGCGTGGATGGCTCCCCGGAAGCCCTGCGGTTGGCCGCCATCACGCACTGCCCATGCCGCTTTAGGCGCATCCGCTGGTTCTTCCGTCTGCATCCGCTTTGCATTCCCGGCCCATTCGTGCCTCGACCCGGCGTCCAGTGTTATATTCGCTCCCGGTTTAATCGTCAAATTTTTGCTTTGCCCCTTTTGAGAGCGGATAACAACGGATGGAACATTTTTCTCGTCCGTTGTGTCTTTTTTACTAACGTTTTGCAACCGTTGGGCAGTGTGACATGGGCTTTAGGTTCATAACAACACAGTAAGTAAGCTACTCCCAAACTAATTAAGGTTAAAACTAATCCAGGCTTGTTATACTGTGTAACCTGTAGGTCTTTTACTGACTTGCCAGGTCAAGTCTTTTGTGAACACTAGCTTTATTATTTTTAGTTGTTTTGGAGGTGACAGATCTACCCAAAGCCAATGCAGAGGTAGAAAAATATTTGAGGAATCTTAAATTATGTTTACACAATGCATTGAATGCAAACCACATTTTGCTTTGCATTTTATGACATTCTTAAATCCAGGAAATTAGGTTGAGTAAATCCGTGGAGCATTTAAGAATGGGCAGTAGACCCCAAACAATCCTTTTCACACTGTTTTCCTTCTAGATAAATTGAATCTGTAACCTTTGGTGCTTTTAAAGGTACAGGTAAATGATTCCACTGTCCAATCGTTTCTCACTCTAAGGGGGCTGGGTTCACCTCCCTTTCTTAGTTGAGGGAGCCATCATTATCCAAAGATATTTCCATGGTTGTGTGGCTGGCATGATTGTATGCTGAGGCACACTGAGCACTGTTACCTTCCCACCAAAGTGATACCTGTTTATCTGCTCGCATTTGCAGGCTTTCAAACTGCTAGGTGGGCAGGAATGCAGCGCTCAGGTCTTGAACCCAGGCTGTTTTCCTGGGTTCAGGTTAGTTTTCAGGTTAGTTTTCAGGTTAGTTTTCCAGCTGACAAGCTCAGTGTCTTTAATCGCTGAGCCATTGAACTCCCTTGGTGCTTTTATGGGGCTTGAAAAGTCGATATCCAATGCTGAGTACAAGTAGGTCTTGATTTATGACCATCATTGAACCCGGAATTACCGTCATAAGTTGTCATAACCCAATTGTTAGGTGGCACTCATTATGTGACTGACCTCATTTTAAGACTTAGTTATGGCAGTAAATTCATAGTCATTAAGTAAACGACATGGTTGTTATCTGAATCCATTGTGTGCAATGGGCTTTTTTTTTCTTTGCCAGAAACCAGAAATAAATGTCCGTTTCTGACAAAAATAACACCAATTGTGGTCACATGACAATAGAACACTGAAAAAAAATCACTGTAAATGCAGGCTGGCTATGGAGCACCCAAAATATGATACCATGACTGTGGAAAGGACCCAGCCATTTGGAACCTAGAATCCAGGTCATAAGTAGCCACTGGACAGTTCCATTGTAATTTTGAATGGTCGCTAAGCATGTTACAATCTAGTCCAGGGCTCTCCAGCCTTGGCAACTTTAGGTCTTGTGGAAAGCTTCTTGGACTCCAACCAGGAAAGGTGAGGCGGAGGAAAGAGATGGTTGCAAATGTGTTACACTGATTTCAGCAAGAAAAAGCAAAAAAGACTGAAGCAAGAAGAGGATGACGCTACCTTTATAATGTACAAGTCAAAGATTTGGGATGGACCAATGGAGTGAAAAAACTGAACCAATTCTGCTGGTTGAGTGAGCACATTTTAGAATTTACCGTCCCAAGATGGGGTCACAGTGGGCTTTTCAGGCAGGAAAAATGCAGCATTGTATACTAGAGCACTCTTAGCTTTACTTCTTGATTTCTTTATACAAACTCAGTAGATTAAGATCAGAAGACAGAGGGTTGTTGTTGTTTTTTAGCAAAACAGGGACTTTCCAGTCACCTATGTCATTTAGGAAACAAATAGCTTGTTTTAGGAAGTCCTTTCTAAGGCAGAGACTGAGTGAAGTTTCATTTTTTTTCACATGCAGTGCAGTTTTTTAAAAGTATATTTGATATTCTTGATACTCTCTGACATTAAAAGGGAACAGTTTCAAGTTTATCTCAGTGTTTTTTCAAACTTCAACATTTTTAAGATGGATGGAGTTCATTTCCCATAATTCCCCAGCCAACATCAATTCTGGAGTTGAAGTCCCATACATCTTAAAAGTTGTCAAATTTGAAAAACACAGATTTCTATGTGCCTCTGTGGTCATTTTGCTTCACCAGAATCCTGGAAACTGAAATAATGCCAATATTAAGGGTGATGAAGGAGAAGAGCAGGCTGAGCTGGAAGGCAGAGTTAAACATGTTATCAGTTTGGAGTTATTGCATTGCCATAAGAGACATAAGTCCAGCTGTCCTTGAATTCTATTGACCCTAATTTAGCACCAGTTTAGCTTTGACTATTAGTTGACTAGATTCTTGTGTATAGGTAGCAATAATTCTGTACTTTGGACTCAACAAATGCTCCTGTTATTTCTGCCTGATAGGCATCCAATTTCTTGCTGCATTTGTTTTATCTGCTGATTCTATTTTATCACTCTTGCTTTTAAAAAAGGAAGTGTTTAAGGCAATGCTAGTAACTAGCCTCATGTAGTGGTATGTGGGAGTGACCTTGGGTTATGGGGAAGGGATGCTGCCTAGGGAACAATCAGATAAGAAGGGGTACAGCCTGCAGCTGCATAACAGGCAGGGAAAGAAACTCAGAAAGGAATTTCCCTAACTTCTCAGATGGTAAAAGAGACAGTGGGAAATTTGTTCTTTCACACTTGCAAGATTCTATTAATGTATAGCCCTACAATAAAATAGAATTATTTATCATAATAAGACTAGACTCATCTAGTCGTGTTTCCTGCCTCGACTACTTGGGAAGGTTGACACCTCATTTACAGAATAGCACGTGCTGATATTTGCTTTGGATTTCATTTGCTGTTTGTGAAACAGTTGGGTTTCCATTTTCCACAAGAAAATAAGGAGAGGACCCTGCTGCTACTTTTTGCAGAGTAGAAAATGTAGGTGCAGAATGGATAATGCTTATTGTTCCTCTCTTTGAAAGGCAGAAGAACTCAAAAATAACCAATTATTGCTATGAATCACACATAAATGTGACTGCAAGATTGCAAACATCTTCGCCCCATCCTGACAGACAGCTTCAAGACTGATTCAGCTCAGGCTGCCCTCCACTTCCTATGACACAAGTGTGACCCAGTAATTGTGTTGAGCTTCATTCAGAGGAATAGTAGACCCTTGTCCAGAAATGCAAGTAACGGGCACGGAGCACACTGTAGATATGACTTATTAGTCAGGCAACTTGACCAATAGCTAAAATAGACCAGGTGGGATTTTTTATTCTATTCAGAATCAAGTTTGGGTTCAGCGATATGACAGGTGATGGATTCCACCTTCACAAACAAGCACAATTAATTCTGGCTTGTGTGTGAAACTGTAAAGAGATTTCCAGAGGTGGGCAATCAAAGATTTTTGAAAGATGATGCCGGTGCATTTGTTCCCCTCTACGTGCGCAAGGCGACTGCCCTGCATTGTCCTGACACAATCTCTTTTCCATTCCTTGTGCCAAAAGCGTGATATTCTCCCTCTCTCTCTCTCTCTCTCTCTCTCTCTCTCTCTCTCTCTCTCTCTCTCTCACACACACACACACACACACACACACACTCCCCTGATTCTGCGAGCACTGGCTCTGAGTATAGTTAGCTGTGTAGATCCTTCTACCTTTCCTTATATAGCAGAGGCAAAACAGATTTTTCACTCCCCTTATTAATAGGCGGAGCGGAGTTTGGAGGATCCTGCCAAAAATAGCAAGCAAACATTGCCTTGTGGTGGGGAGGGAGATGGAGGGAGGGAAGAGTCCAGAGGGAGAAAGGTATGTCCCAGCCTTGTCAATTTCAGCTCTCCTGAGTAAGCAAGGATGAGGTAGGAGTTTCTGTTTTTTTTTCTAACTTCTGGTGTAAAAGGTCCCTCTTTTTCTTAAAAAAAAAATGTTTTTATTTCATTTTAGAGCAATGCTAAATGACTTTTCACGGCCTCTGGCTTGCAAGGTTGGCAAACTGAAATGCAGAGAAGGAGGGCCCTTGGCAAAAGTCATGAGCCAAGGGGGACAGCAAACTTGGTATCATCAGAGGGTCAGCTGGAGAATGTATTCATTTACTTATTTTAAACTGTCCATCTCCCTCATGGAGGGACTCTGGGTGGTGTACAATAAGATATTAAAATATAAAAAGAGGTATATAAAAGTTTTTTTAAAAAAATTAAGAGCCAAGGTTGATTAAAACACTGTTAAAAATTAATTGAAAGGCGGAGGGCTGCATGATCCTCTGGGTTCTCCCTGCAAGGCCAAAGAACCATGTTCGGACTCCCTTTCGGAAGGCTGGGAGAGTGGGGGAGGGGCTGCCTCACCTCTGGGGGGGGGAGAATGTTTCACAGGATGGGAGCAGTGGCAGAGAAGGTCTCTTCCTGGATCCCACCAGTCGGGAGTTCTTTCACTGACTGTCCTCCAACTGAAAATATCCTCCGCCTTGGCTTCCCTTCAGAGGGATCCAGAGATGTTGAAGGCAGGCCAAGTCAGAGTGAGGAAGAGGAGGAGGAATTTCCTTCCTTGTGTCTGGCTGACACTGGATGCCCCATTCCACTTAAATAGGGAAACATTTTTGCTGATGAGTTTGGGCATCTTCGGAAGGGAGTTCGTGTTTTTTGAGCCAGGGAGGGAGGCTGCTTGTTCTATTTTTTTCTTTTTCTTTTTCTAGGCATGCTAAAATTGCTTGACTGGTTTTGTGGGCAATGCAATTCAAATTTGGGGCTGTGAACATTTTGAGCCAATTTCAATGTTGATAAGGATTCCTAGAAGGTTTACACTCATAGGAAGGGAATTGTTTCAAGCAAAAAAAAGTATTTTCAGAAACACCCTCCCCTTCAGCCCAGGACAGGAGTGGGTGATCTGTATCCTGAAGTATTTTTGGTGGTAAAACACCAAGATATGGTCATATATTTTCCTTCTATTTTCCTTCAGAGGTAACAGATTGGCATTGAAGCCTTCGTGTAAAATCACAATGCTTGCAAAACTTTTTTTTTTAAAGGGTGACAGAATGCTGACAAGGGAAACTCTTACAACAAAATCTTCTCTTGATCCCTTAATGTTTCCTATGTGGGGATCCGGCTAGGCTTGCCCAATATAGTCTCCTGAAAATGAGATGGAGACTACATTTCCAAGACTTTCCTTGGGCCAGACTTCCTGGGAATTCTGGGAACTTTGGAATGGATCAAGTTGCAGAAGATTGTGTGAGGCCTCACTGACTGCAGCCCACACAGTGAGTCTTGGGCTTTGAAAAGTTTGCCATAAATGTTAACCAAACAAACAAAGAAGCCACCAGCTTTGCAATTCAGAGCATCTCTGGGCTCAGAAAAATCAATGAAATTAAAGACTCGGTAGTTTCCAAAGCACTTTAGAAAATTAGACCTGGCAGTTGGAAGCAGGACCTCCTGAGGAGATGGATCTGGTTCAACACATGCATCTAGGTAAGATGGGAGGCGATAGGAGCCATGCTGAAATCTCCAGGGCTATATTGGGTATATATATATTGGCTATATTGAAATATTGGGGCAAGTAGGAAACAATGTTTCCCTTCCCAAAGCCTCCTTTACAGGATGAGAATGAAGGTGGTAGATCCAGCCTCCGAACTCCTTCAAAGGAAGATGATGCCAGTTGACAAGACTCTTAACTTGACTCTTTTCCTTTTGAAGCTGACATTGGCATTTCCTCTGAACTGATTCATATTGAAGCTACGTTTGGCCCAGACTAGTTCAGAGCGGATGCTAAACTAATTCCTGCTTGACAGGCAGATGGAATATTTATTGGCAGCCTTTCTTAAAAGAGTCCATAACTGTCTTTGCAGTTGACGCCTCCATAGAGGAAGCACTGATACAATGAAGCCATGGCATAGAGGTTGTCTTCACGGTCAACTGGGAATTCAGTTCTCTACTTATCAGTTGGCCTTGCCTAAGCAGAAGAAATGATGCCCCTAGGGAGGGCCTGCCCATGGTTTAGTGATCTCAGGTCTCCAAATACTCTCACCCCACTTCCCAATTTGAATGGGACAGTCACTGCAATAACGCCAGCCTTCTCTTGGGCAGCTAAACAAGAAACTGTTAGAACAAACTTCCAAGGACACAAAAACTCTGATAAGATTTATTGCAGAAAACCTAACAGAGCCCTTATGACAGAGTTCCAGTTTGTGCTATGTATTAAAAGCAAGCCCTATTTATATGGAAAAATTAAGGGTCAAATGTTTGTAGCTATTTCTCCTGCCTGGATGCTATAAAAGGCTAGAAGCTATTTTATTTTGGATAGGAGGGATGATAGTTCTTGTTTTTGTCAAGGATTGTTCTGTTATCAGGCTATCTGCGTGTGACTGAGAACTGACTTGTACAAGTGGTCGCTTGTCAGTGATACCTACAGGGAGGTCCAAAAAGGCAAGATAGTGATGAAAGCCACATGATCAAAGTCTCTTTGTGTTGATAGGCCACATGGATCCATGTACAAAAGGAATGGGGGTTTGATTGTGCTTCTGAGTGTTCACCATCTTGCTTCTTTTGATGCCATCCACGACACATTGCCTTTTTTCCCACCAGCTTCTTCCTACCCACTAGTTCTAGCCTAGGATGGTATTGGGAAAGAAGTGTCATTTCCAGCCCTTCCTTACCTTTTCTGTTCCTTTCCCTTTCTTTGGGGGTCTCCATTCCCACTCCCATCACTGCTATTGTTCTCCTGCAAGCGTAATATATTTTGATAACTGATATAGCCTTTTCCCAGTCTGAGGCTTTGCATTGGTGTAGGGGCCATACCATCGAGCCAGTATGGGGTCAGTTGGGAATGCTGGAGATTGCATATCTGGAGGGCAACCAGGCTGGAGAAGGTTGGAGTGAGACTAAAGGGAAAGATGGTACCTTCTCCTTTTCCTACAGGAGACCACAGTCCCCTTATTCTAAAACATCTTGGATTGAGAATTCCATTTTAGGCCACCACAATGAAATAAGGTTCTCTACAGACCTGCATACTTCTACATATCTCTTTTCCCTGTTTCCATGGATTTTTAGACTGGCTATAGGGTTTCATGCTTGAGAGGAGAAGACCAGAGATTGGGGGTGTGGGGGTGGGGGTGTGTGTGGAATATTCTGTTTTCCAAAGGAAAGTGTTGCCCCAGAGCAAACTCATGGGAGGACCGGTTGAGCGTAGGTTGAGATGGTTAATATAATAATTGAAAATGAGTGGATGAGCAGTCACCATAGGAAGGGTTGAGTCAAAAAAGGAAGAAACCAAAGAATCCCAGTATTCCATTGCTTAAGAGTTATAACAGATGAGAGGAGTGAATATACTCTTGTTTAAGATCCATAAAGACATCAAAAACTTGAGATGATGTTCTTAGGGCTACAACTCCATTTAACTCTTTGTCATGGAATCCAAGGTGGCATACAAGCAACTTACAAAACAACTTCCAACTAAGCATCTTCAAACTTGTAAGCTAACAGCCTGAATCCCTATTGTAGATACGTTCCTGAACAAGCAAAAGAGGTCATGGACGATTGAAGAGGAGAACAATTTGGGGAAGAGGAGGAGAGAGATTCATTATCTTTCTTGGTATCCCTGACAAAAACATCAGCCTTCCCAGGTAACCCAAACAGGAAACACAACTAGATGAGCTAGTTCTACTTTATTATAAGTCTACCTTAATAGAATCTTCTAAGTCTGAAACTACAAATCTCCCACCATCTCTTGGGACAGCTGTTAAGTATGGGACATTTCTTTCTGAGTTTTTTCTCCTGCCCATTATGCAGCTGTATAATCAACTGCATCCTCGCAGTTGATTTGTTCCAGTGGTGGGATTCAAAATTTTTTTACTACCGGTTCTGTGGGCATGGCTTGGTGGGTGTGGCAGGGGAAGGATATTGTAAAATCTCCCTTCTCTCGCCACTCCTGGGGGATGGTGACTGCAAAATCGCCATTCCCTGCCCACCCCACTAACCTGCTTTGCAGCTCCGTTCTCCTGTACAGGGCAACCAAAGAAGAGCCAGCCAATCAGTTGGGACTCAGGAGGCAGAGAAGAGATGGGGACGAGGCCAATCAGAGGCGGTATTTGCCAGTTCTCCAAACGACTCAAAATTCCCACTACTGGTTCTCCAGAACCTGCTGAATACCACCTCTGATCTATTCATTCCAAAAGCAGCATCTCTTTCTGCCCCCTGTACCCCCATCTCCCAAAATCATTCCCATGTACTGTTGCAAAAAAAAAATCATAGCCAAAAAACAGTAAAAGAAATATACTTGGGCCTACATGTATATGAAATTACTTTTTCCAGCATCAGAAAGATTGGTTTTTCAATCACAGTGTTCCTCTGTCAAATATTTATTTTCAACAACATATGCTAGCAATAATATAGAATTGACAACAAGACACTTTTCAAATTTCACCCTAGAAATGTACCATGATTCATGTGATCTCCAGACACCCATGATCATAGATTTAAACAGTCTGGATTGAAGCTGCTTGCTGGAATCAGAAAGTGAACAAATGTAAATCTGGACAATTGATGGATGAGGGAAAGAAAGAAGCAGGCAATTTAGGAAGTTGCAAGGCATGAAAGTTTGAATCACTACTGTTGTAAAACCAGTCCCATTAAAAAAAAAATTACACAGGAAGCTTGTCAATATTTGATTTTAAGGGTATGCCTGATGGATGGAGGAGATGAGGACAAAAAGGAGAATGTGAGCTCCTGATTTGCTGGATGCCTGGTACAGGTAATAGCAAGAGCATTCAGACTTATATACCACTTCACATTACTTTACAGCCCTTTCTAAGTGGTTTACAGAGTCAGCCTCTTGCCCCCAACAATCTGGGTCCTCATTTTACCCACCTTGGAAGGATGGAAGGCTGAGTCAACCTTTAGCCAGTTGGTCAGGATCAAACTGCTGTCTGTGCGCAGAGTTAACCTGCAATACTGCATTCTAACCACAAGGAAGGAAGGAAGGAAGGAATAGCCCTTGGACTTATATACCTTTTCAGAGTGCTTCCCAGCCCCCTCTAAGCAGTTGACAGAGTCAGCCTCTTGCCCCCAACAATCTGGGTCCTCATTTTACCCACCTTGGAAGGATGGAAGGCTGAGTCAACCTTTAGCCAGTTGGTCAGGATCAAACTGCTGTCTGTGCGCAGAGTTAACCTGCAATACTGCATTCTAACCACAAGGAAGGAAGGAAGGAAGGAATAGCCCTTGGACTTATATACCTTTTCAGAGTGCTTCCCAGCCCCCTCTAAGCAGTTGACAGAGTCAGCCTCTTGCCCCCAACAATCTGGCCCCTCATTTTACCCACCTTGGAAGGATGGAAGGCTGAGTCAACCTTCAGCCTGGTGGGATTCAATCTGCCAAATTGCAGGCAGCCGGCAGGCAGCAGAAGTAGCCTCCAGGACTGCACTCTAAGCACTGTGCCTTCAGGGCCAAGGAAAGGAAGAAATAGCAATAGCATTTAGACTTATATACTGCTTTATCGTGGTTTTACAGCCCTCTCTAAGTGTCAGGCTCAAGAGAATCAGCCTATTTCTCCCAGCAATCTGGCTCCTCATTTTAGCCCCCTCGGAAAGATGGAAGGCTGAGTCAACCTGGAGCCTGGTGGGATTTGATCTGCCAAACTGCAGTAGGAGTAGCTTGCAGTACTGCACTCTAACCACTGTGCCATCAAGGCTCATAATCCTCAACTTATTACCATAATTGAGTCCAACATTCCTGTTGCTAAGCAAAACATTTGCTAAGTGAATTTTGCCTCATTTTACCACCTTTCTTGCCACAGTTGTTAAGTGAATCACTGCCGTTGTTAAGTTAGTAACATGGTTGTTAAGTAAATCTGGCTTCCCCATTGACTTTGCCTATCAGAAGGCTGCAATAGGGGATCACACTTATGACAGGAAGCTGCAACTGTCAAAAATACGAGTTAGTTGTCACGTGTTTGAATTTTGATCATCTGGTCATGGGGATGCTGCAAACGGTTATAAGTGTGAAGGATGGCCATAAGTCACTTTTTCCAGCAGTTGTCGTAACTTTGAATGGTCACTAAATGAACTGTTGTAAGTCGGGAACTACCTGTTGTCATACCTCAAGCACAGGCTCCAGGCTTCTTGGAAATAGGCCTTGCAAATTCCAGTTTGTCCAACTTTCATATGCCAGAAGCAGAATGAAGCTCCTGCCGTAAGCAAAACATATTTTGCCTCCTAGCAGATCCAGGACTCATCTGCCCCCAACTTTGTTCTTCTTTGGCCCCAGTTCCACTCAAAGCTTAGCGATTTGCAACCGTGTGCTGAGCACAATTCCCTGGCCCTTCAGAGGTGCCGAGGCTAGGAAGACATATAAGCTCCCGAGTTATTTCTTGGCAAGGGTGGATAAAAATGGAAAGGAAATTTACCCCTTTGCGCCAACCTTTGCTGATAAATAAAGCTTAAAGGCGTCCATTCGCCCCCTTCTAAGTCTGTACAAACTTCCATTGGCTGTTGGGTGGAAAGGAAGGGGGTGTTGTCTGTGGGGCTACGTGGACAGAGGTAGGCGGAACTAAGGGTGCTTTTTTTCCCCTCTCTCTCTCTCTAAAGTTGGGGGTGCAGGAGAAGTCGGAAAGGGAACTCTCCTGTGCTTTAGAGATGGGGAGTCAGAATGACCTTCGTTTTTTAAATCCATGGTTGCTTTGCTTAGACCAGCCTTGCAAAGCTCAGCAAGAAGGTCCCTCTATGGCCCAATGGATGTGTGTTTGTGTGTGCCTCTGACTATACAAACACACACACACATACACGCAACCCATGCACATCTGAGAGAGAGAGAGAGAGAGAGAGAGAGAGAGAGAGGGAGAGAGAGAGAAATCCCTCCCTTGCATTACAAGGAAGGAACTTCTCAAGCTGAACTGCGAGTGGTTTGCCACTGCTCCTACCAGCCGGCTAGCAAGGAACAGAATGCAGGAGGCGGTGAGGATGAACTGGGAGTTTTCCATGGCAAAGTCAATCCCGGTGCCGGTAAGCGAGGCAGCTGTCTTGGCAGGCTGCAGAGCACAACCCCAAAGGCCCCTGAACACCCCCCCACTCCAAGCAGAGAGGATGGGAGCATCTCCACCAGGACTGTAAGTGATGCTCTGGGAAAAGAGAGCTGGGGGGGGGGGCGAGCAGATTGCCGGGCACTGCAGAAGAGTTGGGCGTGTTTAACCTTCACCAGTACAGTGCTGATGTTGCAAAGCTTGGACATTAGAGATGTACCTTTCATTTGTTTCTCTCTTTTAAAAAAAAAAGAAATGCAGAACAAATAATAATAACCTTGTGGACATGGTAAAGGGGGAAGCATGCACGTACAAATGGTTTTTTGGGGAGGGGGGGAACTAGCAGCTTTCCGTGGACGTGTGCAAGTGGTTTCCCCCAAGGGGGGGGCAAGGGGATTCTGCCATGGAGCCTCTTTGGGGGGGGAGGGGTCTTGACTGCTTTGCAGGTGGTCTGAGATGGCAATCCCCCTCCCCTGCTTCCTAGCCTTACCCAATCACCCCTGGGAGATGGAGACTTGCCCAGAGAAGGGAAAGCAGGGGTTAAAAAAAAGAGGAAAGGTAGAAGGCAGGAGTTAATCTGAAAGACGGTAAGGTTGCTCTTTTCTCTTCTCTGCATTGAGGTCCATCTGCACTAGAGAGTTTTGCAGAAGTGTCCCCAAGTAAAGCATGGGTCTCATTTAGATCTGTAACTTTGCAGGACTTTTCTTCTTTCAGAATATCAGCACCGACTTGTGTCTGAGGACGCCATTCTTCCTGCTCCATGTGCAGGTGGACTAGAATAAAATATTATATAGACAGGCAGAGAGAGGTGATAGATTGGATGGATGGATGGATGGATGGATGGATGGATGGATGGATGGATGGATGGATGGATGGATGATAGAGATGGATAATAGAGAAAGAGAGAGATTATAGCTATGGATAGATGGATAAATAGATAGCAAGAGATGAACGAGAGAGAGAGAGATGTAGAGGTGTGTTTGTGTATATGCATATGTGTGTGCGTTTTATTTATATTTATACACATACATATAAATATATATAAAATCATTATATATCCTCATTGTAACACACACATGCACATGCACGTAGCAATAATCTTGTTGCTTCAATGCCATCCTGGTGTCAACATCCAAAATCTTTGATGGGTGTATTAATCTTATTTCTGGAGATGTCGGCCTAAATTACCAGGAAGGGGTGGGGGAAAAAATGTATATGTTTTCCCAATAATGAAAATATCTTACATTAGAAGTGCCATAAAATGAATTTTGTAGGCATGAAATTAGAGCTATCTCCAGAGGATGCTTAGCAGCGCTGCTTTCATAGGGAATTCTTAAACAGAACATCTGGGGGGAGGAAGCTACCAAGACTGCACAATTGAAGCCCTGCCCTCCTTTTCTTACGCGTCACGCTCCTGGGAAAAAGAGCAGGGCGTTGATTGTGCTATTCCAGCTACCATTTTGACTTTTTTGACCAACCCACAAATCCAGATCTTGCTTAATATTCGAAAGGTTGTCTCTTGCCCCGTCCCAAAATGAAAACAAATAAGCATAGACATCAGGTTGCTTCGGAGTCTTAAATTTTTGATGGGCTTCCTGGGAATCTGATATGGAGAGAGAGAGAGAGAGAGAGAGATTGATTGGCTGGACACCCATGAGCAAAAAAGGCAAGTATTTTAAAATAGAAAAAAGATGGAACTTTGCTGAAATTGAATCTTGGCGTCACACTTGGACACAGTGGTTGGAAAGATGCTTGGGAGGTTTGCTTCTGAATCACAAATCTTGTTGCTGTTGAAGCAGGGTGTGGATTTAAAGTTCCAGACTTGTTTTCTTGAAGCTGTTCTCTTCCTCTGTCTGTCTATCTGTCTGTCTGTCTGTCTGTCTCTCTCTCTCTCTCTCTCTCTGTCTTTTAAAAGAGTGTTCATTTGACAGCTAATGCAGTCCCTTTATAATGGAATCGATGGAGCAAGCAGGGAGTGAGGGAAGGCAAAAACCAGGAATTGGGCCAAGCAAGGGCAAGAGCAAAACTTGGAACATCTCTGTTAAGTGACTGGCTGCAGAAGCCCTGGGTTGACGCTGGACGAGATGGAATTAAAAAGCCAGAGACTTCCTTTTATAGCAAATGCTGAGCAGTGAAGGGGAGGGGGAGGCTGCTCCTTGCCCAATCTGCCTTTGGCAAGTTCCCCAAGAAACTTCATCAATGCCTTGACTTGGCCAGACTCCATATTGTTCTGCACATCACCAAACCTCATTCCAATGCGGAATCCTAAACATCTCATTCCTGAGCATCTACTCCTGAGGGAAGGTCCTGCGGAAAAATGTCACCTTTCTTCGCAGAAGGGCTGCTCAGTCAGTCCTTGACTTACAGCAGTTCATTGAGTGACCGTTCAAAGGTACAACAGTGCTCAAGAAAGTGACTTATGTTCATTTTTTCACACTTACGACCGTTGCAGCATCCCCAGGGTCACCTGAGATCAACATTCAGACACTTCGTAACCGACTCATCTTTACAACGGTTGGAGGGTCCCGGGGTCATGTCTTTTACCTTTTTGCAGCCTGAAGAGCAAAGTCAATGGGGAAGCCGGATACTAATTTAACAACTATGGTGATCCATTTGACAAGCGTGTGCCTCGCTTAGCAATAAATAAGTTGGACTGAAATGTGGTTGTACATCAGTGTACTCATAATATGTAGTCCGTGGATTGCTGGGACATCTGACAACTAGATTTGTATCTACAGCCACACTAATTCCAAGAAACCAGGAACCTTCATCTTATTTATCACCTTATCCAGGGGTGGGATTCAAATTTTTTAACAACTGGTTCTGTGGGCGTGGCTTAGTTGGTGGACAATGTTTGGTGGTCATGTTATTGGCTGGACGTGGCCAACTCAACATCACTCACATTGAGGCATGCATCTCCTTGCCTGGCCTCTCATGACTATGGGGATGCTGCAACAGTCATAAGTGTGAAAAAGGGTCAAAAGTCAGTTTTTTCAGTGCCATTGTAACTTTGAATGGTCACTCCACACAAGCAAAGAACCAGCAAAGGAGAGGAAAAAACTTCAGAGAAGTTCCTGAGACAGGAAGTCTAGTCCTGCCAAGAACATAATTAGTTTAACGGAGAGGCAGTTTCTGTAAGCAACACCAGAATGTTTCCTTCCTGCCTTCCTTACGGGATTAGGCCAGTAATTTCTTCTAACAACCGGTTCTCTGAACTGCTTGGAATATTAACAACCGGTTCTAGCGAATAGGTGCAAACCGTTAGAATCCCACCCCGACCTTATCCATTTTTTAACACAGTCTTTTTTCAACCTGGCTACCATCCAGATGGGTGGACTTTAATTTTCAGGTTGCTGAGCTAGAATTGCTGTAGCTGAGAACTTTTAACAGGGTTAACAGATAAACAGAGTTGGAAAGGACCTTGTAGGCTAACCCAAGCAGGAGACCCTGCACCAGTGGTGGCTAACCTTTTTCGGCTCCCGTGCCAATAATTGCGTGTGTGCTCGCCTGTGTGCGCTTGCATGCCAGCACCCAGAAGGCAATGTGTGCTGGGGCTCTCCATGGCCCCTGCACATGTGTGCGTGATTCCTCGCATGTTGCGCATCTCTGTGCATGTGCACATGATCCCCTCGCGTGCTGTGTGCCTCTGCACCTGCGCACACATCTCCCATGCACCCCCTCCTGCCCCCTGTGCATGCATGCCAGATACCCAACAATCAGCTGTCAGGCAGCGCGCAGTGGGGCTCTTCTGGGCAACCTCTCATGTGCTGGGGGAAATGGCTCTGTCTGCCATTTCCGGCACACTTGCCAGAGGTTCACCAACACATTTTTCTGACAAATGGCAGTCCAGTCTCTTCTTGAAAGTCTCAAGTGATGAAGCTCCCACAACTTCTGAATGCAGGCTGGTCTACATCTCTGGAATACTATCGATGCCTAACTGGAGAAGCTAATGTTCTCTAATAATGGGGCAACTTAGATTACAGGTGCTCCTTGACCACAACTGAGCCTCAAACTTCTGTTGCTGAATGAGACATTTGTTACGTGACTTTCTCCCATTTTACAGCCTTTCTTGTCATGGCTGTAAAGTGAATCACTGAAGTTGCTAAGGTAGTAACATGGTTGTTAAGTGAATCTGGCTTCCCCCATTGCCTGTCAGAAGCCATCTGGGAGGATTATAAACAGTGATTACATGATCTGGAACACAGCAATTGTCATAAATATCAGCCAGTTGCCAAGCGCCTGAATTTTGATCAGGGGACCCTGGGGATTCTGCAGTGGTCAAAAATGTGAAAAAGGGCCATAAGTCATTTTTTTCCAGTTTTGCTTTAAGTTAGAACTGTCACTCAACAAACTGTTATAAGTGGAGGACTATCTTTCCCCTCTCCAAATGTTTTATGTTGTGGCTGATGGGGTTTGATGTCCAGAGCATCTGGAAGTCACCAAGTTGCCCAGTTCTGCTGTAACATTGTGTGTGTGATTGTAGTTTTATAAACCGCATGGAGAGAGATCCCTGCCTTAAGAATTTGACCATCTCTAACTGAAGACCAAGGGGATGTGGTGGCTCAGTGGCTAAGACGCTGAGCTTGTCGATCGGAAAGGTGGGCAGTTCGGCGGTTCGAATCCCTAGTGCTGCATAACAGAGTGAACTCCTGTTACTTGTTCCAGCTTCTGCCAATCTAGCAGTTTGAGCATGTAAAAATGCAAACAGAAAAATAGGGACCACTTTTGGTGGGAAGGGAACAGCGTTCTGTGTGCCTTTGGCATTTAGTCATGCCAGCCACAAGACCACAGAGATGTCTTCAGACAGCACTGGCTCTTCGGCTTCGTAACAAAGATGAGCACTGTCCCCTAGAGCCGGAAACTACTAGCACGTATGTGGAAGGGGAACCTTTACTTTTATCTTAATTGGAGACCAGGACAACAGAGAGGAAGGAAAGAATGCAATTGCGGGTCAATAGAAGAGAATATGAATTCACTTCAATGACATGTATTTACTGGATGACTAAGGGCATGAGATTGCAGAGTGCTTTGCCAAGACTCTGTGGAAAAGCAGCACGTGTGATCAGTAATCAGGTGTCCAAAGGGCAATAAAGAAAAAACCCAGAAGGAGCAGAAAGTCTCTGGACTGTAGCAGAAGCAAATTAAAGACATCCTACCTAGGACTGACTGATTGTGATTGATAAGCATATGGGGTCAGTTGGCACATCTGGAATTTTGAGAGCTTACTTGGTGTGCTGGCGCAAAGTAGCTGCAAAGGGGAGCCTAGCCAGTCACAAACATCTGTTTCCCCAAAGGACCTAGATGAGCTTATTGTCTATCATCTACTTTTCCAAAATCCTATGGAAGATTTTCTCTCTTCCCAGCTTGTATCCATTTTTCTGGACAGGTAGATGCTCTTCCATAAAAGAATGACAACTAATTACCATGTGCCTTTCTGGAAAAAAGTGTTTATGGACTCAGAGGCAGTCTTGGTCATAAAGGAGATTAACCAATTTAACAGATTAGCAGGGTTGGAAGGAATCTTGTAGGTCATCTAGTCCAACCCCTCACCCAAGTAGGAGACCCTACACCATTTCTGACAGATGGAACTCCAGTTTCTTCTTGAAAGCTTCCAGCGATGAAGTCCCCACAACTTCTGAGGGAAAGCTTTTTCACTGATGGATTGTTCTCACTGTCAGAAAATTTCTCCTTATTTCCAGGTTGAATCTCTCCTTGTTCAGTTTCCATCCATTATTCCTTGTCTGGCCTTCAGGAGCTTTGGAAATTAGCTTGATCCCCCTCCTCTCTGTGGCAGCCCCTCAAATATTGGAATATTGCTATCATGTTTCCCCTGATCCTTTTCTTCACTAGGGGTGTCCAATATTGGCCATTCTGAGACCTGTGGACTTCAAATCCCAGAATTTGCTGGCTGGGGAATCCTTGAATTCCACAAATCTTAATGTGGCCAATGTTGGACACTTCTGCACCAGAGCCTTATGGTATGTTTTCCCTTATTATGGGGCAGAAACATTTATTTATTTATTTATTTTTATTTTTCAGTTGCTTACAAGATAATAGGTATAAGTATAAACAGAGTTATGAACACATGGATACATGTAAGAAAAATAAA
>BHFT01068495.1:0-18998 GCA_004320025.1 Laticauda laticaudata
AGAGCACTTAAGACTCAAAAATTCACCCTTTTGCCGTTTTCTATTATACAATGCATGGTTCATTGTTCCCTTTAAGATTCTTACAATCCTCTTTTAATGCTTGCCAATGACATTGATGTGGATCTTGAATTTTAAAACGTGGGCCAGTCTGATTTACACTATAAGGCTATATTCTGCGCCTCGACCAATGCTTAATATATTGATAAGCTTACCACAATCAAAGATTGATATGATGCCTTATCAAAATTTGCGGGACTTTTGATCATATTTTGGCAAACTTCCTGACTCATGGGAGTCTTTGCCCAGTTTGCAAAGTTCCATTGTATACGTTTTTAAATTAATTGGCAAATTTTAATCTTCTTGAGATATCTTAAAAACCATTTTTTGTTTTTGGTAATAGTTCATTCCTAGATATTTTTTTAATTTCAACCCAAATGTTTACCTTGTACCTTCTTGGCTAAATAATGATTTATAATCTCATTAGCTTCATTATTAGTCTTGGTAATTAAAGGCAATATCATTCTGTAAATAATAACAATAATGACACCGATTCCATTATTTTCTGCTTTTTAAACACACACGATCTGCTAAACCAGCATTTAAAACCTATATTGTTTAACTCTTTCACAATATTGGTTCCACTCAAAAACCCTTGATTGTTTCAGTCCCGCTACAGACTCTTTTATGAGTTCTCCAACAATCATTACCTATTTACATTATTTTTTTACACCAATGTTTTTCTTAAAATATATAGTGCTGCTGCAATGGTGCATGTAAGATAAAGCAGTTTCTACATCTAAATGGTAATAACATAGTTTTTTCTTAGCCTGCCCACACTAATCTGCTCTTAAAGATGGGTTGCTTTAAGGCTATGGTGCAAAACACTCACGTAATCAGATGCAGTTGATGAAATCCTTGAGCTACAACCTAGCTTTATGTGGTAACAGTACCATCATTTCCAGTTTTTTATTTTAAATATCCAGTTTGCCACCCAATGGATTTTTTGTCCTGGAGGCTAATTTGGCATCTGCATAAACTGTCATTATCTTTAATGAATTCAGTTCTTTTTCGATTGCCCTTTTGCCAATTTCTCCTGATCCCTTAGCAGGATACATCTTAGTTCATCTACACTAGTAGGAACTTTTAGCTACTTTGGCAAACTATACTTGCTGATACCTGTCAGGTGGTCTAGTTACGCGTTGTAGTACGTCTTAGGTATTATAGGACTTACAGGTGGACTTTTCCTCCTATTAATTGCTTCTTGATTTTTTTACTCTTCTTGATCAACTATTTCCTTTTGTCTGGTCCTATTTGCCTCTTCGTGGACTTCTTCCTTAATTGGACTACTTCTTATAAAACTAATTCTGATCTTTTTGCCTTTTGTAGGGTTCATTATACTTTCATAATTTACATCTTGTTTCCAATCTAGTTCCATCCTACATGTTCTAGGAATTTTGCACTAGCACTTGGTGTAAACTCTAGATGTACCTGGTTCCCAGAATCTATAAAGATCTGATGATTAGATGTATATTTCCTACAAAAATTAATCTCTTAGCTCTATGCTGTCCTTTGTGTTAAGTTGTGTAGGGATATGCACCCATGCTGGTGTCCAAATGTGTGCATATAACTTAAAATCAGGTTTGTACCATGCCACAGTGTGTGAAATTGGTAATTTACCTGTTGTTGAAATTAAACAAACATTATTTAAATATATGATTACCACACATTATTTGCTTCTCCCATAAATTGTCAGGTTAATCCTGAATCAGGACATCATAGGTTCGTGCATTGATTGTAATGTTTGGCCTCTTCTCTCTATAAAAGGCATATTGTTGTGCCTATATGGTGCAGAATTTTATGTGAATACCTTAACATTCTTAGTCTTTCTGGAATTTTTATTATTTGTAAATCTGGTACCATTATCGTTATAAGAGTTACTTAATTTCTTTTTTAGTTTTCTTTCTGCCGAATTTTAATCCAATTTAAAGAGATTTTGATATGGTTTTCAGTTTTGCTTCTTCATTTAAAATAGCAAAACCCATATCTAGATATAGTGGTCCATTATACTAGTATGTAACGAGCTTCCTCCTTACACTTGGTTTTTTTCGGACCTATTTAAATCAGCAAAATACTACTTCTAAGGCTCTTTAGTAGTAATACCATCAACTCTTTAGCTGGTTATAACCCTGCTCTTACTTTTATTTACAGGCATTTACCATTGCAAATACTTAGTACAAGATTTCAACCTTATTCCCTAGATAATTCACATTTTTTCTTAAGCATTTTAATATTTAAATGCCCTAGCCTTCGACTGTTGTAAACAACGTGAATTACATTCGTCATAGGTTTCTTATTTTCATAAATTTTGTGTTAGCCCACCTTTAAACCATCATCATTATTAACACATATAATTCACCTCTTAAAGATGCAGTAATTCTCTTTTCTTCTTTTTTCATATTCATGCAGTTATCTCCCCTAATGTAACTACATATCTAGTCTAACCAAAATTCTACTGAAATTAAATTAAACTAAGTTGTGGTACATATAACATTTTACATTCTCTTTTTATAAAAGCAACCAATATTTGCTATACCTTGACCTTTAGCTTTCACGCTCTCTCCATTGGTCTCAACGAAATTATCTGCTGTGTACTCTTGGACATTTTAATAAAATTTTTGTTATCATTTTGTTATACGAATCGGATGCCCTCCACTGTCAACCACCATAAATTATTTTTTACAGCTCCGTTAGTATACATGGCTAACTCTAAATTTTTTAGTTATCTTTTGATGCACTTTTAGTATTTCTGGGCCAGTGTTTCTGGCCGCTTTGCCTTTTTACAAAATTCTTGCCCAAATGCCCTCTTCCTCCACAATTAAAAACACTTTTTAATTGCGTATGCAAGTAGGAGATTCAATATCTTCTTTTTGAGGGTTTGCTCCTTTCCTGAATTCATCTCTTTCAAGCCTTCTTCTTGGCCTCTTTCAATCAATCTGCCAGTTATATCAGTTAAAGTTAAACTTTCCTTTGGCAAAATTTCAAGGTGAAGTTTACGTAGTTATCATAACTTTCATCAGGGAAGAGTAGAATGATATAGACTTAGTTGTAGTTCAGAGAAAATAAAAGCTCTTTCTCGGTGCAGTTTTCTTTGAAAGAATGTTTTTCATAGTTTTTAAATTGACTCAGCATATCACCATTTGTTTGGAGATGCGTTCCTGAAAAGCTTTCCCATGTTAAGATTTTATGTGAGCAACCAACATTATCTCGAACATAAATTCTTCCAGCTTCTGCCAACATCCGAGAGCCGTCTTCTCTCCGTGGATGATAAAACAAGCTGGTTATCAGTTAATGTTAACCCAATTATGCAAATGGCTTGTTGATTTTTATGCATAAATTCTTACTATCTTTAGTCTGTCTTCATCATTCCTCTGGATCCCATTCTTCTACGTTTTGGTGGAATTTTCACATTATGTTCCAACAGACCTTGCACTCTTGAAGTAGACTACATTTTGGTAGCCCATGCATACAATAGTTTGTTCGCAACCAGCTTGGATATTAAGGGGCAAACTTTGTAGATTGACGTTGCTTGCCATGTTTCATATATGTCATATAAACTATGAATTAATAAAACACAGGCTGTCTGTTTACTGTATGTATATACAAACCACAAACTTCACTCTTAATAAATCTGTTTTACTCCTATTAAACTGGGACTTTGCAGCCTCGGGCCGACTAACCAAGTGTTAAGCCTGGGGTTCCCCAACCAGGGTTAGGGAAAGACAAGCAAAACAGGAATGTGCAGCGTAAGTCAGATAGGCACAACAGATAAATGAAGTGGAGCTAAGCTTGTAGGTTTATATAACATACAGTAAAAATACCAAATACGCTAGTGTTATCCACAATTATAGTTTATTCCAATAATATAGGCATATGTCCAAATACGCAGTCCAATAGTCATGTATATTTAGTCAGTCCATTCAGGGATATTCAGTTAGCAAAAGCTCCATGTAGAATATTCCTGGGTCAGTTCACTTAACAAATCAAGTTCCCTTGTTCTCTCTTACCCGTAGCGAGCATGTATTCTTCCAAGCAGTAATCAGGAATCAAAGCCAGAGAGCGAGCAACGCTGCGTCTTGTTATTTTAGGAGTTTTCATAACCACTCCCCCAATGACTCTCCCGCAGTTAAAGTTACAGACACTTTAACATTTAACTGAACATACTAACCAGGATTACTTATTTATTATTTTACCTAAACCAGTTAGGGTAAAAACAATGTTATCCCTAACAAGCCCTATTCTTATGGTAGTAGAAAATACATATTCTCTTTCATCCTAGGGGACAAATGCAGAATAATGGGTCTAATTATATGAAGACAAATTCCAAGTATTGTAAATTGTATGAACTTTTTTTTAACAGAAAAAGGATTTAGATAGTAGTCGAACCAATTTAGAAAATTGGTGGGTTTCCCTATCAATTTGTGCAGTAGAGGCCAGATGGGACAACTACAGCCACAGATATCTTTATATAGTTTTCCACATATAGAAAAGATTTGGACAATGATGTAAATTGCCTCTTCCAACACTATAGATTCTAGAAAGTATCAATTCACTGTTGCCTGTGGTCTCTAAGTTTGGACCTGACCTTCCAGCACAGAAATAACTCATTCTCTTTTTTAAAAAAAACTCAAATGTTATAAAGTGAACATCAGAATTATTCCCAAACTGAGTGATTGGTGACTTGCCTCCTGGAAGTGAACTTGAGAATGCTTTGTATAAAGTTGCTAGGTGACATTAAACCAAAGGGTTTGGAGAGATTGTGTTTGCTGGGGCTTACCACTGATACTCCCATGCTACTATTATGGGAAATAATGAACAGTCTTTACCTGATAAAGGGAACTTTGGGAGGATATAGGTCAGATCTTCACCCTTGAATGAACAGAAAGAGTAGAGATATATTGTTTCACTCTCCAGCAGGAGAAGAGGTACAGAAGTCATATGGTTAAAATATAATTAAGCTCCAGCAGTGTTTATGGGTCTATGTACCATAAATTGAACTCTTTTCTCCAAATAGAGAGTTAGATATTTTCCACTTGCATTTTCTGAAAAGACTAACTTGTCTTACTTGATCTTTTTTTGAAGTTACCAGTTGGTATTGCGCCTGTTGTCCTACTCCTGTCAGGATATGTGAGCTTGCAATTCTTGCTGCCTTGCTGATAATATTTTATGTCTTTGTGAGAGTTCTAGATAATTTGAAGAGCTTTGTACATTTCCTGTGGTGATTTAGTGCTTTTGTACATAATTATTTTTAGAAGCAATAAAAGACCTGTAACTGTTACAGGTTGAGCTTTAAGGTTGCTTTCTTCCACAAAGGAAAAAAAAATCTTCAAAACAAAGCTGCTTTTCTCCATGTAGAATAACTTAACTTAATATATTCCAAAAATGTTACGGTCCCATAGATAGACAGTTGGATTTGGAAAATGAAAAGCAGGATTCAGTCTTCCTTCTGTATTGAAATGATGTCATAACAGTTTCTAAGAACTAATAAAGGAGGATATTTGTAGCTCAGGGTTGACTTGGTGCTCTCTGAGCTTGTTTGCACAAGCAACTTAATCAGGATTACACAACCTAATCCTTTCCTTTCTTAACAAACCTATTCCTTTAACCCTAAAAATTAGCTGCATATTTTTCAAGGAATTATAATTTAGTTTTTATTTTATATTTTACTGAACCATTGGGAAAGCTACCTTTTCTGGTACAAACCAAAATTACTTTATTGGAGGAAGGCATTATTTTATTTCATATGAACATTGACTGTGGTGTAACATGGGATCCTTGTGGAAGTAACAGAAAAAGAAAAAGTGCAATTTGTGAATTAAAAAACAAGGGAAGAAATAGCCAGTCGATATTAACTCAGGTTAAGAAAAGAGAAGGAATCCTGGCTCTCCAAAGGCAACAGACCATCAAAGGTCCAATGGACTCTAGTACCCTAATATTCATGGGAAGAACCAACTTTTTAGACTTCCAGAATGTGAGGAGTGTAGGAGCCTGCTGGATCTGAAGGGGAAGGGTATTCCACAGGACAGGGGCTGCTGTGGAGAAGGTACACAACTTAAGTCCCATGAAGTGACAGCATTTAAAAGAACAGACGTGAAATGGGCGCACCCTCTCAGATCTGGTTGGACAGGCAGATTTTTCCATTCAGAAAGGGTGGTACAAATATTGCAGAATAATTTTCAAATTAAGGACACAATTCTGTGGTTCCTGATAAGGTACCAGCATCCAGAAGCTGGTATTTGGACATTTTCCCCTTTCAGGAACAGACATCTTTTTTGTTCCTTGTAAAACAAAAGTAAAAAAAGTAGTAGAAGTAA
Organism: Laticauda laticaudata; assembly: GCA_004320025.1. NCBI lineage: Eukaryota > Metazoa > Chordata > Lepidosauria > Squamata > Elapidae > Laticauda > Laticauda laticaudata. Next base: position 6,372 of record BHFT01068495.1, read on the forward strand.
AATAAAATTGAATATTGTGAATATAGTCTGCACGCCAGAATGCAGACTTAAAGATTCACAGTCTACAACTGTGAAATAGCCCTTTGTCAAATACAGTATTCAGTCCAGATACCCAACTGCTGTCTCTGTTGGATAAAAACATGTTTAGTTTTGTTTTTTTTTATAACAAAGTTGTTGGATAAGGATCAGTTTTTTTATACTCCCAGGAACCTCTCCAAGAAACTGCAGAAGTTGAAGCAGGAATTGAAGTGGCAGAATATTTACTTTAGGAAGCTTTTGTTGTTTTTGTTTTTAGAAATAGGTAGATAAGTATAGCTAGGAATTTGTGCCGGCTAGTCTTCTTGTTTCTGTGTTCTGTATTGTTGAGTCTCATTATTTTTTTTGCACAAGTTATAGAATTCAAATTTTAATTTCAGCCTTCATGTTTTCAGCTATTTACTGGATTCTCTGATGTTTTGAAGTAACTTATGACCTGTAGTACATTGCATCTGAAGATTAAAAACAGATACAACACAGCAGCAGCCCTATTTATATTTTACAGTTTGATTGTTTTTTAAGAAAATGAGTCTTTGGGGTTAAAAGTGGCTGTAAATACTATTATCAGTTATTGGAAACATGTCATTATGAATCCCAAGAAAATTAGCTTTAAGTTTTGTTTACAGTTAACATTTTTATACTGGTGGATTTGCCCTAGGTTATGTGGGATGCCTTTGTGATCTTGAAACAATGAGCCCCTTTGAAGTGTGGAGTAATAACCTTGCCTCCAAAGTATAGATGATTGAGAGCAAACTAAAAACACTGTAGTCTTATTTGATCTCCTTAGATTTGCTACATTAACTAAACCAGGTGACCAACAGAAGGTAGACCAGTTTGGGGAGGCAGTAATCAGAATGGATTTTTGTGAAAGCTCACACATTATTGAAATCAAATCCAGAGCCTAACATCTATGTTCAGTAACTCACTGCTCCTTAATTCCATTTGGGGTATTTTGAGCTGAGCCACCTTATCCCTACAATTGGTAGATCTTGAAATTCTCATGAAGAAAAAGAGTAAATCTGTAAGACAGAAGTCTGCTCACATTGGGCATACATGATGAAAATCAGTACTGAAAGAATCCAGGTGGGAGCTGAGGGGAGCTAGTTCCTTAGCGTGAAAGATTTTATTATGAGACAATGAACTACAATGGTACATCTTCTAAGCTGTATGTATTTTTATGCAAAAAAGAAAGAGGAAAATAATAGAAAATAAAAAGCACAATAAATGATAACTTACCTAAATTTGTTGTGATTGCAGTTAGCCACAGGCAGCAAATTTGACTGTTGTTGATTCAGAACAATGTTGGTGATTTCTTTATACCATTTGCAACAATTCCTGTCCTGTCAGTTTTTAAAAAATTTAACAAATACTGCCCTGAACCACAGGGCATGTGCTCTTGCGCTGCCAGAGGCAATTTTTCGAATGATTTTTCATCTGAAGTGGTATATGTTTATGCTAAGAAGTTTTTTTTCATGCAACTTTATTTGCACAAACGAGACAAGAACCCTCAAATGAAGGGACCGTGTGTACATTCTTGTACAATTCAGATGTGAAATAGGTGCTCCAGAGGACAAACAGTGGTATTTAGAAGAGCCTAAACAGAGCCTTATATAACTCCTTTTCAATCTTCAGTACAATCAGGTGGGTTGTTTATGTACTGATAAATCTTCATGACTCGTAACTCATAAAAAAGATGTTGAGACTCTAGAAAGAGTGCAGAGAAGTGCAACAAAGATGATTAGGAGACTGGAGGCTAAAACATATAAAGAACGGTTGCAGGAACTGGGTATGTCTAGTTTGATGAAAAGAAGGACTAGAGGTGGCATGTTAAGTGTTTCAGTGTCTCAGGGGCTGCCACAAAGAAGAGGGAGTCAAGCTATTCTCCAAAGCACTTGAGGGTAGGATGAGAAGCAATGGGTGGAAACTAATCAAGGAAAGAAGCAATGTAGAACTAAGGAGAAATTTCCTGACAGTTGGAACAATTCATTGGTGGAACGACTTACTTCTAGAAGTTGTGAATGCTCCAATATTGGAAGTTTTCAATAAGAGATTGGACAACCATTTGTCAGAAATAGTATAGGGTTTCCTGCCTGAGTAAAGGGTTGGACTAGAAGACCTCCAAGGTCCCTTCCAACTCTGTTATTCTATTCTATTCATGGAACACCTTTATCCAGATGAGTATTTTTCCCTTGTCCCTTCAGCTATAGACTAGGAAAGATCCAACAAAGATTAGAGGGGGAAAAGTTACAAAAGTTAGGATCCTGTCTACTTCTCTGACTTAACTCTGTTCCTTTTCTCTTCTTCCCTTTCCCCTCCCTCTTTTTATTTCAGCATTCATCATCATGATCATTGTGGCCCTCCTCCGAATCACCAAGGGTCTAGGGGAAGGTCACCCCCCTCTGGCTCAGCTCTCAGGAATACGGAATCTCTTTGGAGTCTGCGTTTATTCCTTCATGTGTCAGCACTCCCTGCCATCCCTCATCACTCCCATCTCTAAGAAGAAGCATGTTAACAAGCTAGTCCTGCTGGATTACATCTTGATCCTGGGTTTCTACAGCCTTCTGTCTTTCACTGCTATCTATTGTTTCCGCAATGGGACTCTAATGGACATGTACACACTCAACTTCACAAACTGTGACATCATCAGCATTGCTTTTATTCGCTACTTCCTGGGACTCTTCCCAGTCTTCACCATCAGTACAAACTTTCCTATAATTGCTGTGACTTTAAGAAATAATTGGAAAACTCTCTTCCACCGAGAAGGGGGAACCTACCCATGGGTAGTGGACAGGATTTTTTTCCCAGTCATCACACTAATTCCTCCAATTATTGTGGCTTTCTGTACTCATGATCTGGAATCCTTGGTGGGAATCACTGGTGCCTATGCTGGAAATGGGATCCAGTACATCATTCCTGCTTTTTTAGTATACTATAGTCGGAAGGAAACACAAACGACCTTTAGAAATAGCACACTCAATAAACATTTGTCCCCTTTCCGGCACACCTTCTGGATTGGGTTTGTGCTGCTCTGGGGACTTTTTTGTTTTTTGTTTGTGACTGCAAATATCATTTTAAGTGAAACAAAAAACTGATGGAGCAATATTGCTGGTTAAGATGATCTCTAAAACTTCTGTTCCAGGTATTGCACCTAATAAGGATATTTTTAAGCTAATTTAAGATTAAACTTTTAAACTACTAATACAATATTGAGCTTGATGCTCATTTGAGTCACCTTGCTACTTGTTCAGCTACCTTTCAGATTCTGATTTTCCATTTCATGCACAAAACAATTGAACAACAGGCTGCTACGACTACTTTTTAAGCAGGGTATTTTCCTCTCTTATTAGAAGATGTCAGAGACTGTTGGATATGCATCTAATACCTCATGTGATGGAAAAGACCAATTTTACTAAAAGTTTTGCTTTTAGTAGTCAGGCCAATAGCCAATGACTCAAGCAAATTACTTACTAAGAGTTGCTTCCCGAATCATTCATATTCTTTCTGAAGTGACTTTCTGTCCTACCAACTCATTGAATATTAGGAGCAAAATGAAAGCAACTGATGGAACTTGGTTTCATAATAGTTAATATTGCATGTAACCTAAGGACTCTGGAATGGGTAGAGGAGCCCCACCACTTCCCTTTCTCCCCTAATCCTGCTTTGATTGTTTTCCCCATTTATTTCTCAGCCTTTCCAATGCTTTTCCAGGTTGCCTTGTTTCATATAATGTAGTCCTGTGACTGAAACTTGCCAAGCTTTAAGCTTTGTGGTTATTTTAGCTCAGATATTTCCCTCCTCAATTGTCTATGTACAACATGGGTCTGAGCAGGAGGTCCTGTCATGAACTATGCACTTGGTTGATACAGAGCCACCTCTTGATAAGTAATAAGGAATGATTCCCATTGTAATGCTTTATTTCTCTCTGTACTGCTAACAGAATCATGCTAGTGTCACAGCAGCAGGGCAGGCCCTGTGCTTCCTATATGGGTGTGAAAATGTTGATTACTTACTAAAGGACTATGATAAATGTGGAGAGCAGCTGATATTGTCTTGATGCAATATGTTATGATTAAATTTATCTACAGAATTTTCTAAATTGGGGGAGAGGGGAACTATAGAAAGTTGAAAGAGACTTGTTCTGAAAGCCATTCCATCTAATGTCAGAATACGACAAACGATGCCTCCTAACTCTTGCTAAATCATGAACTCTCATTTCACTCGCAGTGAAATCTCATTTCTCTCTCTCCTTAAACTGATGATCATATCATAAAATGTAAACGTCGAAGAAGACTTTAGAGATTGTTGAGTCCAATGCCATCCCAGGGTATGGTTCAGCTATATAGCTTCACAGCTTATAGCTGTCCACACTCTGTGCAAACACCTCTTGTCATCATCTGAAGGAATCTGTTCCAGTGTTTAGCAGTTCCTATTATAAGGAAATTCAGATGATCCATTACTAATTCCTTCCATCGTTTGCCATTCTGTCTTCTGAAATAACTTTGAACAATGCTGTATACCACCCAGAGTCACTTCCTGTGAGATGGGTGGCCATATACATTTGATTAATAAATAAATACATAAATAAAAACAATTCCCTTTCTACACAGCAGTCATTCAGCTACTTAAAGACAATTCCCTGCAGTTTTCTCTTCTTCAGGTTATCTATCTCCTCATAACGTTTTCCTTCCAGGTTCCTTGTCATCCTAGCTGCTGTTTTGGGATGCAGACCTATGTAAACCAAACTAAATGAGTAAATATCAGTTTGTCAAAGTCATCACTAAAATGCAATGCCCAGAACTGGATGCAGTATTCTAGGTGTAGTGCTGTTCTCTTTTTCTCTTGAATCAGGCTGTTAATATGATAACTATGCCTTCTGGGGAAAAAATGGGACAGGGGAGTTTGAAAGAGGATTCCCAACATCCATCACCTATTATAATATTTGGATCTTAAATCTGATATCTACATCCAACTGAACACATGATGGACAAAATACTAGATTTCTGTTGCTTCTAGTTGGGCCCATAAAGCTTTGCTGAGAAGCAATATTTCTCCAACTGCTATTGATATAAAGTCACAAGAGGCATTTGGGTCACAAATCACAAAGTTATCCATATAAATAAAGTATTATTTTTTCTTTCCTTTGGCTATAGAGGTGTTGAAAGTGCTTTTTTCTGTTATTAAATTCCATCTTCCAAGCAGGTGGGTGAGGATGCTCTTCTCCAGGCTGGTTGTACCCATGATATTAAATTTGATGTTCACCAAGGTTAGTTGATAAATTTGGTGGTGGTTGGTTTTTTTAAAAAAGAATTATTAAGTAGAATGATTTTTTAAAAAGCACAAATTGCTTTTGTTACAGAGATTGGCAGCAGCTGTGCTTTAAAATACACACACACGTGTGTGTGTGTGTTTTCTTAAGTTTTCGCGGGGATTTATATGTATGGTATTCAGCTTTTTCCACGTCATTATAGTTGTGCTTTTAAAGTAGTAGCAACGTTTTGGCAGAATCTCATCTGCCATCAGGCTTCTGTATTGTGTTCGTCTGTGAGTCAGACTTTCACAGCCGTTTCTGTTTTAAATTTGGTGCTAGCCTGAATTTGGTTGCTAGCCTACTGCTGTGCCGAATAGGATTTTTTTGTTCATCCTGATTGGTTGGGAGTCTTGGTCTGTGTGTTATTTAACGCCTGGCAGACAAAACACACATAAAGACATGAACTATGCACCCTGACTAACGAGTACTGACAGCTAACGGCTTCACAAAGCAAAAACAAAAATCATTGGCTGATCCAAACAAAAACACACTGAGACATAATGGGACCTAGAAGATGAAGACCTATGGGAACAGCTTCCTCCCTACATAAGAGGTACTACAGACAAAAAGTCAGTAAGGATAATTACACAGCATTCACATTCAAGGGACTGCTTCAAACAGACAGAAAAAATAAGAAAGCCACTCTAAGGAAACCCCAAAGAATAAAAATTGACCTGGAAAACCAAGGCAATACAAAGTCCCCTGTGCCTCATGTCCTGCACATACATTAGACAGCAAGTTAGGAAGAATAAGTTTTACCCGCCTGATGAAACACAAAAATGCAGTAAAAAAGCTGGAACGCACTTCCTCACTTAGTCAACACATGAAAGCCACAGGTCATTAGCATCAACTTCAATGGCACCAAAACCCTTAGCCACTAATTAGAAAACCCCCAGCCAACGAATTATTCAGAGAAGCCATAGAGATTGAAAAAAGAACCTGAAGCATGGAAATAGAAGAGATCTATAATAGTAAAATCTCCACACCCAACAGGCACCCCAGATGAAACCTAGCTTCCATAATAAATTATAGCCGTCTATTTACTCAGAACCAAGCTGCACTGAAAAGCCTCCAATAGAGGGAAACGCAATATTGCCAGCCAATCAGACAAAAAAAAAGCCACAAAACAAAACAAGATATTAGAAACACCAAATCAAGCGAACATAGCCAACTCCAAGACCATAAACAACAGACCAAGACTCCCAACCAATCAGGATGAAGAAAAAACCATTCTGCACAGCAGTAAGGCTAGCACCAATTTTAAAAACAGAAATGGCCTGTGGAAAGGTCTTGATCACAGTATTGAACACAATACAGAAGCCTTGATGATGGCAAGATGAGATTCTGCTTGAATACACATATGTGTGTGTGTGTGATATAATATTAATATTATATATATATATATATATATATATGAGAGAGAGAGAGAGAGAGAGAGAGAGAGAGAATGTTTTCTTCAGTGAAACTGCTTTCTCCAAAAGAAGACCTGTCTTTGCTAGATTGCATAAGGTTAGGCTTAGCAGCCAGGGACATTTGCTGCAGGCACATCAAGACCTGATGAAAGCACCCTCTCGATGTCAAGCTGTTCTTGGCAGCCCTTTTGGTGCATCAGAGAGTCACGTACACAACCTGCAAAGCTTGCAAATAAATAAGGCTGGATTTCAGACACCAGATTGCGGGGAGCTCTTAATGACTGAACCCAAAAGAGTCAGATTTTTGTCCTGATTCAGGGACAACTAAAATAGTTTGGCTTTAAAAAAAAACATACACCCTCCGTTGAAATAGGAAATCTACTATCCCAAGAAGCACATAGATTTAGCATTGTTCATTTCTGTCATTCTTGCCTGCAATTGCTATAAAACATTCCTAAGTGGCAGAAGAGAGATCACGGAGAGTCATGTTAAGAGCTGTCAGATGCTGCTCCAATCTATCCTTGGAATAACAAAATACCAGCAAAGATGGGATGACTGGTAGTATTTTAATAACAAAATATCTTGTGCCTTAGGAATCACCCATACACAATGCACATTGTGGCTATTACTACTTAATCTTAAGGCCTTGCATGATTTTAAAGATAAAATGTGCCTTATTTCACCAAAAAAAATTACCATATATTTTATTTCTTTTTTCTTCTGGATAGTGGGTTACTCATTTCATACATGTATCCCTCTCAAATCTTCACAAGGTTTTCTTCTTTTCCCCATTTGTTTTGACTTTCATCCTTGACACTCAGCTCAGAAGAACCTTCTGAAAATAGGGTTTGCCATCGCAGGCAAGAAGGGATGGATTTCAGCAAAAGCAGAATTCCTGCAACTGTCTTCTGTTAAACAGAAGTTCATTTTTCCTTCTTGAAGAGGAAACCACAGGCTTCAAGTGCATTCATTTCCTATCATTTACTTAAATGCACTGTCAGTGGTAACTTCACAGCTACTGCCTCTGGTAGGCTTTGCAGAATTTCCCCAGGCAGCTTCCCAATTCCATGTTGTATTAACTGTATTTTCAACCAACATTAGCTACCCCAAAAGCTGGTCAAAAAGTTGTAAAACACAACATGGTAGTAGTTGTTTCCTGATTTCAGAACTACTCTCTAGATCAGGGGTATACAACCTTGGCAACTTTTAAGATATTTGGATGTCAATTCCCAGAATTTCCTAGCCATCCCTGCTCTAGATAAATGGGGCTTGCTTTATGCATGAATAGGAACCAGATTTTTCCATGGATCTAATAATAGTGCCTTCCATTAGTCCCTAAGTTTGGAGAATTCCTTCTTAGAGCTGGAGTGACAGTCCCAATGCTATCAATAAGCAAGTGGCAGTGCGATCCAGTTCCAGTAATAGTTGGAAGTTGCATTTAAAAAGTTTCAAAAGAAGAGGTAGAAATGTGAAATAGGATGATTTCTGTTCTTGCGTATTCTTCATTGACCCCGTAATCAAGAACTGCAGGGAACAGGATAGGGAAATCCAGAGCATATCTTGGATGAGTATGAACAGCTGAGATCTTGTCCACTTGTTTTTAACATGGGATATATTTTTAATTGATTGTTCCGATGCAAAAGTTCTCCCCTATGGCTCTTTGCTCTTCTGTGTCCTTGATTTGTTCCTAGGGGTGATTATTTTCCCAAAACGTTATGCATCTGTGATGTCTGGCCTTTTCCTCCAGGGGTTAGGTGAAATCTAGAATTGGTTTCTATTGCCAGAAGCAAAGAAGGGCAGCCTCATGGCAGCAGCTCATAGAGAGTTGTGTGTGTGTGCGTGTGAATACACACGCATATGTGCCTTATTCTGTATTAGCCTCCTGCTTCTAGCAGCAGTAGGTATTCTGGAAACTCAATTAAAACAGCTGTACCTCACCCATCTCAATTACATTTTCTCAAACTGAAAAACGGAGCAAATCAAATCATTCCACAGTCTTGGGCAACAAATGTTGTTGGTTTTCTTCCTGGTAAATTTATTATAATCATAAACCACAGCTTGATTTATGTTGAAATATTAAAAGTCATCTTTATGATGGAAATAAACAGTTTCTACTTTCCCCTTTTGTGGCTCACACATTTCTGTCTGAGGGATTAAAGCACTGTGGCAGATTTGTTGAGGAACTGGAGTGTAAATCTGAAATCAAAGTGGTGCTAAAGCTGATGGCCATTTCCCCCACACACACTTCAAAGATCACCTGGGCAAAGAGCCACTTCCAAAAGTAGGGTAATTGGAGATCCAGATTTGAGGAAGAAGACTTTAGGGAGAATTGTCAACATTTCAACCTTATTGTTCCACATAAGCTTATGAAATCAGAATATTTTCCAATTGCCATGATCCAGTCAATCATCTCCTTTTAATGATCTTAATAATTTTAATAGTCCCTTGCGGGATGGAATTTGGGCAACTGAATGAAGCTGAGTGTTTATTGGCCGGATGCCTTTTCTGTCACCAATGTAGTTATATTCTGCAGATATATCTTCATTGTGCCCAGAGGGAGAAATTTCTACTTCTACCTAGGATCAAACTCACCACCTCCTGATTCTGAGGTGAGAACTCCATCTCTAGACCTCCGCACCACTCTGCCGTGGTCCAGTCAATCTGTTCTTGAAATCCATAACATCTCTGGAAAGCTCTGGAGAAGCCATTCTCTCTTTCTCTTCAGAATCCTATCTGTAAAATTGGATTGAAGCTCCCTCTTAGAAGAATTATTTTATTCTAAACACTTGTAAAACACTTGCTATATTTTTAAAACTACTTTCTGAGTGTTAAATAAAAGTTCTTCAATAAAGTGTTAAATAACCCTTCGGTATGTCTTATTTCAAGAGAATCTTTTTTGCAGCAGCAGTCATTCAATGTATGTCATGGTCATTAAGTGAACCATTAAGGTTTGCCATAGGTTTGGTTTTGCCAAAATTCAGAAATGCTGTTTTTTGGGAAAGACTTTGTAAAAATGCAGTCATGTGACTATGGGATGCTGCTTGGCCATAAATCTGGCCTGGTTGCCAAGTTCTTGAAATGTAGTCATAACCATGGGAACATCTTCAGAACTTTGAATCTGGATAAGTTCCCCCCACCCAAGATAGGTCCATTAAATCTTTCAATGGTCACTAAGCAAATGATGATAAGTCGAGAACTACCTCTATTGAGAGCCTGGAGACTATATCACTCACCATAGGTGCTGGAACAAGGTTTTACCTACTTCTTTAAAAAAAACACCATTCTAGCAGTAGTTGTTATATATTTATATATATATATATTTTATATATATATATTTTTTAAAGTTTTCGCGGGTACTTACATGTGTGCTGTTCATCTTCCTTCGGGTATTATCCCACGTCATTGCAGTGCTTTAATGCTACAACTTTAAAAGCACTGCAATGACGTGGGATAATACCCGAAGGAAGATGAACAGCACACACACACACACACACACACACATATATATATANCAACTTTAAAAGCACTGCAATGACGTGGGATAATACCCGAAGGAAGATGAACAGCACACACACACACACACACACACACATATATATATATAGATATATAGATATATAGATATATAGACATATATATAGAGATAGATAGATAGATATATTTCAGAATATATCCAGGCCTTTTTTTCTAAAGCATTCAAGATGGCTAACAATTATTATTTAAATTGTCATAAAAACAAAATTACAATCAAATAAAAACCAAAAACTGTGTGACCAAAGTGGAAGCAGTATACAGATATAGACCTCTTCTTTCCCTGTTATAAAAGTCTGGTTTTGTACAACAAGACAGTGTGTACAACTGGCAGTGTGATATATTCTGAAAAATTTAGTAAGTCCTCCAACTGTCAATCAAAATAATCTTCTCTGCATCCACCTGCTGTAGATCTGTTTATTTTGGGAGAAACAATTTTCAAATAACTGGCTCTTGGCTTTACATCTTACAGCACTTGAAGGTAACTTGAACCAGCACTTGAACCGGTCTCTCTCCGCTGCTGTGTGTTTGGGCCACCCAGGCTCCCATATTCACTTATGGCCAGAATTCAAAGTGCAGCTGCTTTGCGCGGCGCAGAATAGCGCCAGGTGGCAGCTGCTGCAGCAACCAACATCGTGCAGGCTTGCAGGAGGTGAGTTAGAACACCTCTGCGCCTATGTAAAGTGCGCCTTTGGTGCGCACATGCACACAAAGCGCACCCACCAAGCCACACCCACCAAACTGGTGGCAAATTTATTTGAATACAACCACTGATAGCAATAGACTTATATACCACTTTATAGTGCTTTATAGCCCTCTCTTAAGCGATTTACAGAGTCAGCATATTTCCCCCAACAGTCTGGGTCCTCATTTTACTGACCTTGGAAGGATGAAAGGCTGAGTCAACCTTGAACCAGTCAGGATTGAACTACTGACAGTAGGCAGAGTAGCCTACAATACTACATTCCAACCACTGTGCCACCGTGGCTCATATAACTAATTAAAGATAAGGAGGCTGTATGGAGTTTCTCTGCTCTTGCCCCAGGTCAGCTATTTTCTTTACTATTGCCACTTTACCTTATGAAATATCTTCAAATAATACAATCATTTATGGAGAATCTTAAGGAGAATCTGCTCAAAGCCAAGAGAATCAAAGCTTATTTGGAAGAAATTGAGGAGCTTCTTCCTAGCAATGAAGAAGAAGCAATGGAGGGAGAAAGCACTGTCCATTGACATGGACAGACATCCAATATGGTGTTAATTGGACATTTAGTAAAGTGAAGAATAGAAGGCAGAACAGGATAAACATGTTGTGTGAATAAGTAAAGACTTATTGTAGGTGTGTCTGAGCAAATGAATAAACAATTTAAGGAAATGTCACAGCAAATAGCAGATGCAGGTCAGGTTACTGCCAGTAAAGTTTATGATATAGCTGCAATCAATACGTTAAGAGAGCGGCAAGGCTCAAAAAGACTATTTCTGAAATAAAGATTGAGTTGGCAGATTTACAGAATCGTAGCAGGAGATAACTTGAGGATGAAAGCAAGAAAACTGCAATAACCAATCTTACTACTTATCTCTTTTCTAAAATTAATAACCTATGATTTGAAGTTAAGGATAAAAGTATTGAACATGCTCACCCTGGGTTTGATTCTCCTAGGAACACACAGAAATCTGGACACATTTTGGTGAGATTGGTAAATTCTAAAAAATAAAATTATAAGAAAGTCACGTGAATTAGAGGATATTAAATAAGGCCATGAGATAATATTCTTCTTCCAAGATATCAGCATAACTACACTGCAGTGAAGGAAGGAATTCAAAACCCTGATAGGAAAAAAAAAATCTTACGCAAAGTAAGATTCAATACATGTGAATACAAGTTAATTGTCTTTATGCCACAAGGACAAAAGTTATTTTTATTTTGACTTGAGATGCACAACATCTTGGCAGAGCTTTCTAACAAGGGATAAAAGAAGCAATCTAGAACTTGTCCTTGGAAATATGGAGAGCAGCTCAACCAAAATTGAAGATTTTACATTTTGTAGAGGAGTAAAATAAATTATATTCATTTTGAATTCTTAGATTTGGACGAAGGAAGAAAAAGAGGGAGTTAAATAAATAAGAGTAAATATGTCTAAGGTATTAGTATAATTAAGTTTTGGGGTTTGGTCCTTAAATTGGGTGAAAATTCCCATTATTTAGCATTTTATAGGCTCACTTCTCAATATGTGCATAAGGCCCGCTCCCACTGGCCGATGGACGCAAAACGTATGCATAAAGGACACAGTGGACAAGCAAAATTTTGGGGGTGGCTCCATCCATTGTCATCTGCTCCAA
>BHFT01068501.1:0-10394 GCA_004320025.1 Laticauda laticaudata
GATAAATATGTATTGAGTTTATGTCTGTATGGAGAAGTGATAACCTGGGGCCACGCTGTTCTCAAAAAAAAAAAGATATTTTATTTGTATTTGTATGTTTTGTGAAAATTTAAACAAAACTTTTGTTAAAAAAAGAAAAAGAAAGGCATTGATTTGAACACAATAAAATCATGCCTGCAATTTTGGCCCTGGGATTGGCAGGGCTAAACAAAGCAACCTTTCTTTTCAAAATCAGGCTTTCCTTATCACCAACATGAATAGAAACAGCACAAACCTTCAAACAAAATTTCTTACATGAATAAATGTATCTTTCTAATAAGGCCCGGTCCCACTGGCCGCCGGACGCCAAACGTATGCATAAAGGACACAGTGGACAAGCAAAATTTTTGGGGTGGCTCCATCCGTTGTCATCCGCTCCAAAAAGTGGCAAAAATTTGCATANCGTCCACCTAAAGGAAAGAAAGGGGATGCCGCATGGATGTATATTGGATGCAAACCATTCACTGCACATCCTTTCTATTTCTGTGCTACTAACAATGTATAGACGTTCCATGTACCTTTTCTTTCCTCCCTCTTTCCATTTTCAGCTGCAGCAGATGTGAGTTGCGAGGATGCCCAGAGGATGCAGAGAGGATACAGCGGATGTTTAAGGGATGATAACGGACATAGAACGTCTGTTGCTTGTATGTCGCAGATTTACATCGTACACGGCGGAAAGTTCATCTGTTCACAAAGTTTTGTGCAGCTCAATACTTCTTGCGCAGATGAATCGCAGTGAACGGATGCTCGACGGATAGAGCGTATGAAACACGTATGCAATGAGTACACAACTGATGCATAGCATTTTCCAATGGATGGTAAGCTTTTTTAAAACATTTTACATCCTCTTTGCATCCGTAAGTGCAGTGGGACCGGGCCTTAATTAGATCACAGGCTGAATACAAATTGAAACATCAGAAAACATATTCATTTGAAAGAAGGACCCTGCTAAAGAAGGTCAACTCAATAAATTTTTCACCTGTTGGATGAATTGTCAACATTTCCCTACATTGGACATTTATAATTATCCTTGGTCTCTGGTATTAGATTAAAATGAACAGAAATTATTTTGTAGACCTCAAACTGATCCTAATATATAGCTTGGATCAAAAGCTGTAAGAAAATTATTTGAAATATACTGCTTCATCATTTCTGTAGAGATTGTTTCTCATTATAGACAAATATAAAGTCAAGTCTAAAGTCTTTGATTACTCATTGATACATGCCAAATAGTTGATTAATATATTCAGTTCTTTCTACCATACTTTCACTAATTAATGTTGGATAGAACAGTAATACAGATAAATAGGATTCCAAAACATATTTATATGAATTGATTTTATTTTCAGTTAATATTGGCTTAATCTGATCCCCCATTTAGGACATCTTGGTAGGATTTATTTTTATGTGCGTGCCATTATGTGCCATTTTTATGTGTGTATAGCAGGCCATTTGAAAAGTACTACCTGTTTTGAAATCCCAAAGATGCTTTTTCAAGAGGCAACTGGACTTTCTTGTTTTTTCTTTTGAAGATGTTTCACTTCTTATCCAAGAAGCTTCTTCAGCTCGGACAGGATAATGGGGAATGGAAGGATGTATACTCCTTGCAGAAAGCTGATCGTTTGAATCCTTTTAAAGGGTCATTGAGGCACTTGGAGGTTTATCTGTGCCGTCGGGGTCCCCTGAGCAGTGCTCTTGGTTCCTGTAGTCTACAATTTTTTTCCTCTGGAAATCCATTCCTACTCTCACCCCATTCAAAGAGTGTTCAACCCAAATTGTATAACTAAAAGTCTGTAGATGTTCTCAGTTATTCAGGTCGTGGTTGTCCCAAAGGTGTTTTCAGGAGGCAACTGGACTTTCTTGTTTTGTTTTGTTTTTTTGAAGATGTTTAGCTTCTCATCCAAGAAGCTTCTTCAGCTCTGAATGGATAGCTTCTTGGATGGGAAACGTGACCTGGATGACTGAGACATCTGTTTTGAAAGTGCTTCTTGTGACTATATGACTGTAACTTTGTTGCTTGTATCCTTACGGTTTATATTGACTGTTTCCTAGTATGATTTGATTGCTTATTTGTACCCTGTGACTATTATTAAATGTTGTACCTTATGATTCTTGACTCTTGACAAATGTATCTTTTTTTTTATGTATACTGAGAGTATTTGCACCAAGATAAATTCCTTGTGTATCCAATCACATTTGGCCAATAAAGAATTCTTTCATTCATTTATTCATTCATTGCTCTTCTCTGCACTCTTTCTGGTGCCCCAACACCCTTTTTGGATCATGATGACCAGAATTGGGTGCAATATTCCAAATGTGGTCTCACCAGTTCTGTATAAAGCAGCATTATCACTTCATGAGATCTTGATACTATATCCCTCTGCTGATGCAGTTTAGGTCTGCATTAGCTTTTTTGGCAGCTGCAGCACACTGCTGGCTCACATTTAAGTGGACATGTGGATCCCTTCCAAAATTGTTACTGTTGAACTAGATACTATTCTATATCTGTATCATCAAAAATAGGTTTTTGAAACATTAGATAAGTTTGTTATTTGGAACGCTTGGTCTTATAAGCTCCTAGGCTGTGTTCACACATATTTTTAAAGCTTAGAAGTGATTTGTCTCATTTTGATTTACCAGGTTGTGTGAACCCAGCCATTGTAGCTTTCTAAACCATCCAAAATTAAATAAATCATGGCATAATATAATCTGTGAAACCAACTTTAAATAAAGTAGTCCAAATGAACAGAAGCCATTTTTATGGTGGGATAACTATTTAATTAAAACTGAGCGGTATAGCAGCTGGCTTTGGAATAAATCTTTGAAAATTAAATTTATTTCCTGGATTCCAAAGATGTTAGGCTTTTTAAAAGTATCTGGAAAACCAAGACATTGGATTGATTGTGTGACATGTGTAACTTATTTGCCGCTGCCTGAAGAAAGTTAAATGTGATTAAATTATTTAATCATCCGTAAAAAGGTGGCACATTTCACCAATTATGATCAAAGTCTTTTTTTTTTTTGCTGTAGTGCAAATCTTGTGATCCTTCATGTGACACTTCCAAATATAGCATTTAATCAACCTCGTTTCCTAAAGTTACACCAAAAAATGGTCATGTACCACTTTATTTTTTTATATCTATTTTTTAAAAACTCAGCAAATACTTAGAATCTAAGTTATTCTTGAGGCCAACCTAGTCAAAATGGCAAAGAATGTCTCTCAATAGATTCCATTAAAAATGCATGAACAGCATAATAGAAAGTAGTAGGCCATAATCACTTTGCTTGCTTTGCTTAAAAATTTATATTTTGATCTATATAATACACTGGCGTCTAGGCATCTATATGCCTACCAGAAAGAGTCCCACATGTCAACCCAATACCCAATATTTAAATATATATTGTCAGAATATGAACTGGCAGAGGCATGGTAATGACCCAATGAGGACTGTTTGGAAACTGAAACTAGAAGGAACCTGGGCATGACTCTGTATTAAGTTCAGAGCTCTGAAGTTGCAAACTAGTCTGCAACTCTGAATCAAAACTGAAATTGTTCTCTTCTCTGCTTGTGTTTTGCTTGTAATGATTACCATGTTGGAAGAATCTGCTGTTGGTACTGTAAATTTACTTCATGTGTTATTATGTATAAAAAGAAGTTAATGAATTCTGCTGAATTAGTCTTCTGTGTGTGCTTTCTAGATTTGATTTTTGCAACACACTCAGATTTATACACACACACACACACACACATATATACCGTGTTTCTCACATAATAAGGCCAGGCCTTATTTTTTTTTGACCCCTGAAAAAATGGCTAGGTCGTCTTTTCGGGGGTGACTTAATTTCCTCCCCCACCTAGAGCGGCCCACACACATGTACCTCTCCACGAGGCCGTTTCTATCAGCCAATTGAAAGCTCCCGTGAATACAGAGTCCCCAGCTGCTTCGGGGCGTGGCGTGGCTGCCCCTTCCCCTCGCCTTTAGGACAGTCTCTTTCCGGCGATGGGAGCTCCCCAAGTGCGGTCAACAGTCACTTCAATCAGCCGGTAGAAGCGGCCTGGGGCAAGCGCACACACACACACTCCCCTTGCCGCAAGGCTGCTTCTATCTGCCGATCAAAAGCTAGCTCCCTTGAGGACACAGTCCCCAGCTGCTTTGGGGCGAGGCATGGCTGCTCCTGTCCCCTCGCCTTTAGGGCAGTCTCTTTCCGGCGATGGGAGCTCCCCAAGTATGGTCAACAGTCACTTTGATCGGCAGATAGAAGCAGCCTCACGGTGAGGGGAGTGTGTATGTGTGCTCACCCCAGGCTGCTTCTACCGAAATGGCTCTTGTCTGCCCTTTCCCCCCATTTCTCTTCACCTCGTGTAGTTCTAACGAACGATGTGAGAAATAGCGGGGAAACTCATGGTTTTAATAGGCCTAAATTTAGGGGGCGGGGCTTAATTTCACCTCATGCTAGAAATCATGCTGGGCCTTCCTATTGGTGGAGGCCATATTGTTGGAGAAACACGGTGTGTATATATATATATATACATATATATGTTTTTTTAAGCTCTGTGTGTGTGTGTGTGTGTGTGTGTGCTGTTCTTTCGGGTTGTGGTGCGATTCTTATTTCGGGTATTATCCCAACGTCATTGTAGTGCTTTTAAAGTTGGTAGGCATACGTTTCAGCAGAATCTCATCTGCCCATCAGCAGCGCTTCTGTAGGATGTGGGTCCGGGTCTCACAGCTGTTGGCTTTAAAATTTGAGGCTAGCCTATCTTGATGGTTGGGAGTCTTGGTCCTGTGTTTATTGACTGGAGTTTGTTTTGATTGGTGGTTTCTGGTTCTATTCTGTCTGTTTTGTGGCTTGATTGGCTGGCAACACTCTTTCAGTGCAGCTTGGCCTTCGTGGGAAAGGACGGCTGTTATCTATTAGGAAGCTAGATTTCATCTGGTGCGCCTGGGGGGGGGGGGGTGTTTGAGCTGGAGCATCCAAAGATAGGGAAAAAAAAAAAGTCCTCCTGGGGTTTTTTGTTTTGTGCTCAGGTGTTTGTTTGCCTGGCTTGTGTGTGGAAACTCTTTCTATTTGAGAGTGCAGCAGGCTTCCCAAATGATTGACAGTCTTCTGGGAGCATCTCTTCTATTCATAGCTTTCAGGTCTTTTTTCATAATCTCTATGGCTTCCTCTGATGATTCTGTGGCTGGGGTTTTCCTATAGTGCTTGGGTTTTAGTGCCATTGAAGTTGATGTTGTGGACCTGTGTTTTCATGTGTTGGACTAGTTGAGGAGTGTGTTCCAGCTTTTTTACTGCATTTTGTGTTCATACCAGGCAGGTAACTTATTCTCTATGGTCGTCAATGTATGTGGCCGGGCATGAATGCACAGGGAACTTCGATATGCCTTGGTTTTTTCCAGGTCAATTTTGTCTTTGGGTTTCTAAGGATGGCTGCTTATTTGTTTTGTCTGTTTTGAAGCAGTCTTGATGGTGAATGCCCTGTGTAGTATCTACTGATTTTATCTGTAGTACTCTTATGTCGGGCAAAGACAGCTGTTCCATAGTCTGGTTGATCTTCTTAGGTTCTGTTATGTCTGGTGTGGTTTTTTGTGGATCAAGCTTGGTGGATTTTGTTTTTGTGGAAAGCCCCATTGGCTTGTGCAGATCACTTTAGTCAGGGTGCAATTCAGTTTTATATGGTCTTGTCTGCCAGGCGTTTGCGTTCTGGTTAATTTAGTGTTTTTGCCTGGCAATTTTATTCTGTGCTTTGGGTGGTGGCTGGGATTGGGCGTTGAAGGTAGCGGTTGGTGGTGTGTTTTCCTTCTGGTATATGGTGTGTCCCAGTGTGCCACTCTCAAATAGAAAAAGATCTCCACACCACAATAAACAGACAAACACCTGAGCAAAACTCTGAATGCCTCCAACTCAAAACACCCCCCACCAGGCCACCCAGGTGAAATCTAGCTCCTAAATGGATAGCAGCCGTCCTTTCACACAAGCCAAGCTGCACTGAAAGCCTCCAACACAGGACCAGTAGATTGCAGCCAAATCAAAGCCACAAAACAGACAGAAAGAAACCAGAAACACACAATCAAATGCAAACTCCAAGTTCCAATGAACATAGACTAAGACTCCTAGCCAATCAGAATAGACCAGCCTCGAATTTGAAAGCCAGAATGCTGTCGAGACCCAACATCCCAGTGATAGAAGCCTGATGATGGCAGATGGAAGATCTGTTGAAACGATTGCTACAACTTTAACAGCACTACAATGACGTGGGATAATACCCGAGGGAAGCTGAACAGCATATACCCAAGAAAACCTCAGAAAACATATATATATATATATACACATACATACATACACACACACACACACACATTTGCTATTGGGTTGCCATGTGAGACTCTTTCTGGAAAGCATACACATGAAAGTTTTATATATGAGGAGCGGAGAGGAGAGGATAGGATCTCTTCCTTTCTTCTCTGTCTTTCCAACTTGAACCCAGCAAGACTTCTGATTCTTCAGAGCTTCCAACAAAAGCGGTGCAAACCAAAATAACTCCAATAAAAGGACAGTGATAGTAAAGAGTCAATAGGCTAATATGAAGCCCTGAAGGGATACTTTGCTGTGATTAAGCTTCAGTGCATTGACTCTCCAATGAAGCTTCATGAAGCAAAAGTAGACTCTTGCTTCTAGGCACTGCTAAAAACAATTCAGCACACTAAACTGGAGGCGTTGCTGGATCTTTGACCATATGCACGGAGTATACACTTCCCCTGAACCAAAATGACGGTCATGGCAGCCGTCCTCAACACCTTCAAGTTGGCAGGTGCTGAGCTAGACTACATTGGGGGCTCTCTGAGCTTGGTAATTTTCTTGCAAATATTTTGTTAGCCAACTAGGTAACATCATCATTGCTGCTACTGCTGATGTTACCTAGATGGGTAAGGAAATACCTGCAAGGAAAAATAACAAGTTCAGAGAGCACCCCCCCCCCAGGGTTCAAATTTAAGCTGAAAATATTCTGTTCTATTGATAGAGCCCTTCTGTATTAAAATGGATCACTTCCACAAGCAGGTTGGGGTGATGCCACAAAATATCCTCAGTTTATACTGCTCCAAATATTTTATGCTGTACAAAACAATCACCATTCAATAGCTCAAGACACATTATGCTGAGACATAGCAAATATCCAAGCTCAGGTTTTGAGGTCAATCAGCAAATGCTGTTTATTTAAAGTTTATTGTAAACAGAAAGCCATCCTTCTTCTAAGCAAGCTGAATTTGTCTACGGCTCGATTCAAACAGGTCAGCTATATTATGCTAATGCTGTACAAACAACTGACATTAAGATTTATCACGTCAACACCTTTCCAGAAATTTTCATTACTGTGCAGAGAAGCAAGATCTAACCCGTACTTATTTAGCAGCCACCGAGTGAATTATTCCAATTAAAGGCAGCCACTCTAATTAGAAAAAAAGTTGCAAATCCCTGCCAAAGCTACGGCTGAATCTTAGAGATACTTGATCCAAGGATGAAAACTACCCTTCCAACAATGCATCTCTTGTTGAAAGGGAAGGAATGGGGGATCAATTCCTATGTTCCTCTCCAGCCTAATCCATGGTCTCTCATTTAAAACCAAGAGTGGCAAGAGGCATGATAGGCAATTAGAAGATCATCTGGTTACAGAAGACATTTGCCATCCTATGACAGTATTGCAAAATCAGCAAAAACATCCACTTCACTTTGCTGAAATATTTGTTATTCATTCCATTTATGCATCATCAGATCCATATCAACTCATGGTGGCTCACCTCAAAAAATATATTAAATATTGATAGTGGCAGCAGAAGTAAAATATCCATACATATAAAACCAATTTATGTCTGTGGCACCAATGTGGCACCAATTATAGAGAAGAAGAGAGAAGGCTGGCTCCGCTGGTATGGACATGTCCTGAGAGCAGCACCTCCACTATTGCCAAGACTGCCTACCAACTAGAAGTCAATGGCCGGCGACCTTTTGAGCACCCAAAACAGAGATGGCAAGACATCATCAACAAAGATATGCAAGTCGCAGGCCTGAATCCTGGAAACACAGCTAACAGTGCAAAGTGGTGTTCAGTAATCCAAAAAGCAGACCCTGCACTTGCAGGAATATGTGGAGGAGGAGGAGGAGGAGGAGGAGGAGGAGATAAAACATAACCACAATATTTTTATCACCACTGTAACCAATATTAAAACGTAAGTGGACATCAAATCAATGGTAAATTTGGTTCTGTTTACATTTATGATTTCAATATTAAATACGTAGTTCGTGCAATTCAGGATGGTGGATATTTTTACATAGAGAAATATTTCATTATCAAAAGATTGTGTACATGGCATCATTACAGGCTTCATTTTTTAGCAAGGATTTTTTTTTCACACTTCACAGGAGTAAAGTATGTGTCCCTTGACCTTATCCTCAATAAAGCTGAAACGCTAGTGATTCAACTGATTGGAAGATCATTCTCTGGCTTGCTATTTTGCATGAACACTCCAAAAAGTTCAACTGGGTTAAGTACTGTATCTTGGATGTATTATGAAAAGAACCAGCTCCCTTGAGAAGTCCACAATTCTGAGAAAAATAGAAGGAAAGTCGAAGACAACCAGTAGTAAACTGGGTGGACAACACTGCTGTAAGATCTAAAGGGCCAAGTTTCAGTACCTAGTTTCTTATTGTGTTGTAAACTTCTCAAGAGTAGCCATAGGTAAATAGTCACACATTTGGGAGTTATCTTGAAATTTGAGTTTTTTGCAAAGGGGAGTCAGGGACCTGGAGATTGGTTTGATTAGAGGTGTTGCTTCTTCCTCTCCACATAAGGAGATGTACTAATTATCTCCATTCTTCTGGCATGTTTTTGGTCTAGGTGCCCTTCCAAATCTTCATCCTCTCCTGAGGTTTATTATCTCCTAGAGCTGCTACAAGTGTCTGTTTGACTAATGTGTTCTTCAGGTGATTTGTCTGATCTGGCTCTTCAGAAAATCCAAAGCATACTAACCTATGACCTATGTACCAACCTTGGCATGCCAGCTTGCTGATGTTTTTATTAGTTATTAATTAGGATAAGCCACATGAGAAAAATAGTGTTTTTTGTATTAATGAATTATGGAATTACTAATAATGTTTTTTTTAAAAAATATTCATGAATGATTGGCTGTAAGGCAGATACAGATTTAATTTCCTTATATATACTTCTTTCTTTCTTTAAGCTTCTGTTTCTTCATCCCAGCTTATCCTGTTTTTGAGAGTAAGTTTAGTATAGTGTTCAAAGTATCAAGTTAGAAATCAGTCAAGTGTGAGTTCTAGGATACAAAACCAGCTGGGTGATCTTGGGGCCAGTCATACATTCTCATAGAAAAGAGGCAATGAAAAATCTTGCCAAAAAAACTGCAGGTTCTTTTTCAGGCTGGCTCTGTGTATCGGACATGGTGTGAACTTGCTTTTGGTCTTAGGGAATGAATGAATGAATGAATGAATGAATTTTCACATGAGAATTGGATATGACTGATGGAAGAAATACCATTCTGATTTTGGTCTGGGCATAAGAAAAATGTATCAAGATCCCATATTTATACAAGCTGTAGTCACATCTAAAATTACAGCGGTGCATCATTCATCCTTTCACTGGGTTAGCCCTCACATTTCTTTCTTACACATGCAAACATCTGCAGAGAGAAAGATGGGAGCACCTGGAGATCAGGATGATGTTTGGGGAGGTATAAAATTAAACCGCAACCAAGTGAAGCTCCTGTACTCAGTTGATTTGCTTATTTATTTATCAATTTTATACACAGCCATAATCTCAGAGTAGACTCCCAGTGCTTAACATCATAAAGTATAAAAACATAATAAAACATAACAATCAGCAATAGGTATAAAGCTCATAAATAACAATAAAAAACTAACTGTAACTAAGTGCGAAACGTTGGAGAAATATTGGTGAGATGACAGAACATGGTTCTCATTTACTGCACCAATGAAGTTCTAATTTATTAGTGAAAATGAGAAGGAATAATTACTTTTTCAATACACATCAAAAACCTTCCATATAAAGGGATTGTAGGATTGAAATGGCTGGAAACAATGTAATTTTCCAGATCAGATTACAGTTCATCATGGAAGAACCTCAACCTCAGTAGGAGATGAAGATTAAGAATAGCCAAATTGCTTATATTAAAACAAAAGATCTTTAATATCACAAAAAGAAGGCACACGATTCATCAGGATTTTCTCCATTATAGCTCCTTATGATGAACGCGACAGAATTAAGAGCCTATCTACCGTGTTTCTCATATCATAAGGCCAGGTCTTTTTTTTTTTTTTTTTGAGCC
>BHFT01068502.1:0-10050 GCA_004320025.1 Laticauda laticaudata
TCTTTCTATTTGAGAGTGCAGGCTTCCAAATGATTGACAGTCTGGTGGAATCATCTCTTCTATTCATGCTTTCAGAAGAACTCAATACAGAAGCCTGATGATGACAGATGAAATTCTGCCAAAACATTGCTACAACTTTAAAAGCACAAGTACAATGACGTGGGATAATACCCGAAGGAATCTGAACAGCATGCATGTAAGTACCCACGAAAACTTAAAAAAACAAATACACACACACACACACACACACACGCTTCTGAACAAGTTATGTATTAGCACAGAGTTTCACCCAATCTTGCAATGTCTTTTCAGAGAACTAATGTGGGTTCTCTGAAAGCTTTTTGTGAGTTTCCAGACCATTTGTGAGCTGATTAACACCATATTTTGGAAAGCAATTGTTACAATTAAGCATCGCAGGCTTAAGGCTGGGTAAGGAGAGAAAGAGGAGTCAAAATAAATATAGAGGACAGACTCTGTTGTCAAAGCAGACCTTTTTCTAATTGCACATATTTGGATGTACCCAAAACAGGTACTGTGGGTACACATACCTATGACTTTTGAACATTCAGTCTGCAAGACTGTCAAACAAAGATGACAACAGTTACTGTTTATAAGGAAGAGTACAGCTTTGAAATGATTGCAGATGACATGGACCAACACAACATGCCAAAAAAGGACAGAAAGTCACCCTGTTTACGTCTGAGGTTTTACATTAGTATCTCCTCTTAGAACACACAATTTTGCAATACTAACATTGTCCTCAAAATTAGTCAAAAGCTTACTACTGCAAGACTCACACACAGCGTAGTAATGGTTTTTCAAAACCAAATATATTATTGTGGTTATAATAGTTTGTTTCCAACTCTGAATCATTGTAATAGGTACAAAACATATTAATATATACAACTTACAGCTTGATGAATTCCATTCTTTACTTTTTTACTCAGCATGCCTTCAAATACAAAGGAATCACCAAATCTTTCTGCCTGAGGAAGGAAAGAAGGAAGGAAGGAAGGAAGGAAGGAAGGAAGGAAGGAAGGAAGGAAGGAAGGAAGGAAGGAAGAAAGAAAGGAAGGAAGGAAAATCAAATCAGACAATTAAGTATCTTCCCAATAGCAATTTACTGTTACTGTAAAAGAAAACACACATTTTTCCCAACTGAATACCCTTCAAACAGTAAACTTTCCTTCACCTTCAACCCTGAAAACCAACAGTTATAATTTTACAACATACTACCTTGGGATAAAATATTACATTATTCAAAGACTAAGACTTTTCAATGAGCTAAAATATAAACTCTTAAAACAGAAACAGATAGTGTCTTTTAGAAGGTCTATAAACATTTCTACTAACTGGATCAAATTCTAATGGAGGAAAGAGCAAAAAACTATGAAATATATGCATTTTACTTATCTGTTAGCAGATTTATTATTTAATCATTCATGCTGGTATAACTTAGAAAGTAAGGCTGAATGGGAATCAGCATGTTTCAATCAGCTTTTCACTAAAATGGGATTTGAAAATCTATTGACGTGTATATATTTCTATCATGTCAACTCCATATTTGCTTCTTGCTTTTTATCACTTGGGTTTATTTTTAACTAATAATTGTATTTCAAATGGAGCATCAGGAAAATAATATAACCATGTCATAAAGACATGTGATAAAACAATAAAAAGTACTGTATTATTAATATGTGTATTTTTGGAAGGTAGAGCACAGGTCAATGAGTACTTCAAGCTTGAATGTCACAAGACTCTCAGTTCCATTTCTGACNTTTTGGAAGGTAGAGCACAGGTCAATTCAGCTTCAAGCTTCAAGCTTCAAGCTTGAATGTCACAAGACTCTCAGTTCCATTTCTGACATACTTTGAAACAAAAGATCTGAAATAATGTTAGGAACCTATTCTGTCTTCAACCTTGAGAAATTACGTACTGCAAGAGATGTCACTTAATCTAAAACCATATGATCCAACAGCATGACAGCTTTATGTGTTTGAAATTACAAGAGTCATGCAATTTGTGGTTTTCAAAATTTTGAACTCCAATGTCTATATTATTTCTTGCAATCATCTTTGCAAGTAATTCTGTTTATTACTAAGTTACCAAAACTAATAGTGTCTATCCCCATCCCTGTGTCCCAGAGAACTAGGCTACTGAGATTATATCAGTTTTAGGGAGGAAGGCAGTGTTATTGGTACAGAACTTTAAACAAAAATTGGTTTTGTTTGGAATTCTACTCAAAATTTCCATCAAGATAAATGACAAAGGAGGTTGAAGTAAAAAGTGTATTAATGGTAGAATAAAGTGTAGAACATCTACCCCATTTTGAATTGACAAAGCAGTCAAATGTGTGTAAAAACAGCTTAATTGCTATTACTATTAATTACTTGTGATATGTTTCTGCGTGTGTATGTGTGTTATTGCATTTTTGGTGATGGTGGAAGTAAAAGATAGAGAGATTACTAGCAAGAGCAAGAGCAATAGTTCTTAGACTTATATACCTCTCCATAGTGCTTTACAGCACTTTCTGGGCAGTTTACAGAGTTAGCATATTGCCCCCAATAAACTGGGTCCTCATTTTACCAACCTTGAAAGTATGGAAGGCTGAGTCAATGTTGAACCCATCAGAATTGAATTCTAGGCTGTAGGCAGAGTTTGCCTACAATACTGCATTCTAACCATCAGGGCTCCTAACCTGTTCCTTACTCAAAATCCCTTTTCTCATCAATTTCATTTTAAAAGTAACCTCAAAATTGCTTTTAGAAATATATCTTTAGTGATGACAGAAACTGAATTTTTTCAGATTTAGGTGTACAAAATGTGTCATGTGTTTTCAAGTTATCATATGTGTTCTGAATAATAAAAATTATAGATAACTTCAGAAATGTTTTTTTTTTCCCACTGATAAAAGTAAAAATGTTTGACCTGCAATTCAGCATTTGACTTTTACATTTGTTCTACACATATACTGCAATAGCAAAAGATACAGGGAACAGATAGATAATAAGCACATACATTTCAAGTAAACATACCCACAACTGGTGATTATGTCTTTCACATTGCTAGAAAGCAGTAATATTTTAAGATTGCTCTAAAAGTTTATCCACTTCTCTGGAACTGCCTACTCTTTGTCTGGCAATACTATTTTGAAGTGTCTATCTCTGTGGCAACATATAACAGAAAGATATTCAATATACCAAAATTAGGAATTCTGAATTCCTAGCAGCTATACTGTTTCAAAGATAATTGCAGCATAATCCTTGCAGATTTACTGAGATCTGTTCTGTCCTGAAATATACATAGCAGTGTATTTCTCAGCTGAATGTATTACAAACATGCTACGCCTAAGCAAACAGAGCTTCTGATAGGATTTATAAACCAAGACATTCCTGTGCTGAAACTTAAGGAATTTACCCAGCAGTTTCTCCATTATAAAATATAGCAGCACATGTTAGTATAACTAAATTTCATTAGCTATAATTATATCAGCCGCTGATTCCTATTGATCACCAAATCCAAACCCACTCTTTTAAAAGTAATTTACAAAAGCTTCTTTAAAAATAAATAAAGTGTAGAAACTCCTTTTTACTTCAATATACTCTCCAAATAATTTAACAGCATTGAATACTGAGTTCTTTAAAATAACCACTTTCGGACAATCTTTATTATTAACTATTGTAGGCAGGTGAATCAACATTGTAATTATTTTTGGCCGATACATTTCCCAGGATTTGGCCTTCCAGGAGTAAATAAATTTAGTTCCCATTCCAGCACACTGGTTTGGGATGTCAGACAGAGTATCCCATCATATTTCAACATCATCACTGAAATCATGTAAAATAGGGTTTGGCATTTGCTTCAAGATTCTGCCTCCTGAGAATCTTGATTTACTGCTGATTCCTCCTGACTGCTGAAAACACTGTGGACAGCATTTGGTAACATCTTAAGAGACAGATTGGAAAAGTGATTTGTCACAGATTAGCAAAGCTGAATGCCATACTGCTGGACTAGAAAAATGCTGCAATCACAAATTTGTATTTATCTAACTCATTCTAGAACTTGGTTCCTAATTCATTTTGACTTTAAGAGCTCACATTATATGCATACTGATCTTTACTTCCATATCCTTTCCTAGGCTCTTT
Organism: Laticauda laticaudata; assembly: GCA_004320025.1. NCBI lineage: Eukaryota > Metazoa > Chordata > Lepidosauria > Squamata > Elapidae > Laticauda > Laticauda laticaudata. The sequence continues at coordinate 4,146 of BHFT01068502.1, forward strand.
AGTTATGTATTCTAGTTTTTCTTCTTTATTCATGCTTTTAATAAACAATGAGGGTCTGAATTTTTGTACTGCTAGCTAGAAACTTTAAGGATATGAATGAAACAAACTAGCCCAAATTAAATTGCACAAAATCAGAACTGCTAACTGTTAACAGACATCAAAGCAACTTAATAACATTGGTTCCCCCAAAGAAGTTGGTTTGTGCCTGGGGTTCTCCTACATTGTCACCTTCTACTTAAACAGCCCAGGGTCTTTCCTTAGCTCCAAAGGATGTACTGATCTACTAGGATCAATATGTTCTGGTGATAGTAATCCTGTTGAGGAGTAAATTCAAAATGCAGCAATTTAAACTATTGATGGGACACCACCAACAAGCTAGGATAATTCTTATTTTGAAGGTGATACATTGGTTGCCTGTAGGTTCCTAGGCTTAATTAAATGTACTGGTTATTCTGTATGGCTGAGCTTTGGGATCCATAGTATGCAACACACTGCCAAAATTGAATGTCTATGATGACATCTACTTTGGTGATCAAGAGAGCCTTTTTTTGCTCCCCTTCCTTAAAAGGCCTTCTCAGTGCAGGTCATCATTTCATAGAACACCCTTCTTCTAGAAGTATAGATAGATAGTCCTGATTCAACTAAAATTTTGTAAGCAAGCTAAATCAGCTCTTTTCCAGCGTGTGTCTGATCCTTAGAAGATATTAGCTTCATTTTATGGATACTTTTGTAATTATTATTGGCTTTTAATCATATTACTTTTTTTACTAATTTTTTACTTTGATATTTGCACATGATTTGTTGTTCCCTACCTGGTTCACTACAAATAGGGGGACCGCAAATATTTTAAAATAAAGTATATTTTGTTTTATTGTTTTAAAAATTTTAAATTACTCTGTAATATGCCCAGAATGCTTTCATTGTTAGGCAAATTAAAGGAGCCCTGATGGCGCAGTGGTTAGAATGCTGTACTGCAGGCTAACTCTGCCCACATCCAGGAGTTCAATCATGACTGGCCAAGGTTGATTCAGCCATCTTTTCAAAGTTGGTAAAAGAAGACCCATATTTTTGAGAGCAATATGTTGACATTATAAACCACTCAGAGGGTAGTGTAAAGCACTAAGCGGTACAGAAGTCCAAGTGCTATTGCTGTTGCTAAAGATCCAATAAATAGAAAGCTTACCCCCCCCCCAAAAGGCATGTTTATGACTGCTTTTTTGATAGCTNCCCCCCCCCCCCCAAAAAGGCATGTTTATGACTGCTTTTTTGATAGCTCTTTCGGTCTTCTGATGGAAGACTGATGGGTTGCATTATCCATTCCCATCTACAATTACACCTACAGACATCATAGTTAATGACTGCACTCTCTGTAGATATCAGGAGTCATCTAGAGGAATATGCACTGGAGAAGGCAGATCATGAAGCAGCAACCTTGGAGTGCCAATTGAATGGGAAAGTAAGGGCCATCCTGACAGACACTGGTAAAATGTTTTCACATGCTACTTTCCTGGCAAAATTATGTAACACTAAGATACAAATTATGTAACACTAAGATACAAAATTATGTATAGCTAAGACTATAAGACATGTTACCCACCAAAGGATAACTACTGGCCCTTGGTAAAGGAGGAGTATTTCGGAATAAATGGACCAAATACTTGTTTTGGTCCACACAGAAAATTTGATGAGATCTTCTATCATCCTGGACTGATACTGTATCCTGAATCAGTCATCCATCTTATACACTACGAGCAGTTTCCCAGGCTATGATTTCTCCTATAGCTCCATAATGATAGGCTGATAATAGGAAAGTAAACTGTTGAAGATGAAGGAAGATATCCTTTGTGATGTGTCCAACATTAATCTCCTACTGTCTTATAACAATCAATAGTGGTACAAGAACTTGTACCTCCTGCTTTACAGGTTGGTCCACTTTTCAATAAGCTCTTCTAAGATGCTGCGACCAATATCCAATGAAGGGTCCCTTTCTTTTGTTGGGTGGGGCAAAAGTATTTTTCTTCTGTACCAATTTTAAATTTTCTTTCAAGAAACACTGTGTTCATCCTTACAGGTCAACTATCAATAAATTATGTGGGTGTCTTTGTGTGGTTTATTTCCTTTTCTTTGTGCAGAGTGTTCCAAAATGTTCATCTTTAGGAGGTACAGACTCCAAATGAAGAGCTGTGGAGGAATATCTTTTATTTTTCCCAGGCCAATCCAATATCTGACAAGAAAAATATTCCTCTGATATAGCAAAAGTTTACCTTCAACTCTCAAGCTCTATTTGGACACAAACAAGGCTGCTTTACAAAAACATCAACTTCTTTCACTTACCTCTGTAACATAGCCAGTAGCATTCACAAACTTTTCAAACTCTGCATTGCTGACTTCATAGCGATCCATAAAAAAATGACCAATGTGGACTCTCCTTCCAGGCCCTTCTCCATCTTGTTTTATAATGGGCTCATCAGTTCCCATTGTAAACACTCCAGCTGGAATCGGGACCATCTGCAAATTGAAGAAGACTCTTTCAGGTATGCTTAAATCTTCAAAGGTCTTCTGTGTCTTTTCTTACAGGATGTAGAAATAACTATTGGTCAATATCTTCAAAGTTCAGAATATCATCAGCCAACCAATGGGTGGCACATAAATTTAATAAATAAATACAATATTGTATGAAACATACTCAGTAAACTACAGTAACAAAACACAGCAACCCACATCCAGAAAACCTGTGTGATTAGGCAGATAAAACAGAGGTACAAAAAGTAGGAGATGGAGAATAAAATCCAAATGACTGGGCAGAATTTCAGCTGTGAAATCTTCAATTCAAAGGATACATCAAAATGGTGACTGCACATGTATGTAGTGGCTAGTGACAGATATCGTTAAGTGTCATAAATTTTTAAATCAAACACTCAGCTATGAAAACAAAATGTAACTTTTCACAATGTAATTTTCTGAAGTTGAAAGAGACAGAACTTATCTGATCACGTAAAAAAAATTCTGGTTATAGGAAACAATAGAGCTAGAAGAGTCCACACCTGAGTACATGGGGAAAAGGGACAACTTTGTTTTACTTCAGACATTCAGCAGTCACCCAAATAGTGACACCATCTCAACACTGCAGGTTGCTGCTAATTTGCACACTATTCACAAATTGGTCTTGTCAATATTCAGACTCCTATACCTTTTCATGTATTGCTTGTTGTTCCATGCCTCTTTGTAAGCAAGATCTTTGGCTTAATGGAACAACAAGCAAGAAGAGAGAAAATTAATGATGTTGTTTAGATCCCTCTCTAGAGAACCAATTCAATAGAATACCTCAGTGGATACAACTAATTTGCTCTTGTCCCTGAATTATTAAGTCTGGCTACTAAAAACTTTTGTAAATCTGCATGAAAGATATTAATTCAAAACTAACTTGTGGGCTAAATAATAAGATTAAAAAACATTGGGCCATATTCAGTTGAAGTTTGTTTATTTTGAAAATTCAATCTTCTTGTAAAAAATCTTTGGTTAACTGTGTCACTTGAATCACTATCTTTTCTTTACTAAAACATGTTAAAAGAAATTAATTTTAATTGGTGGGAGTATCATAATATTCTAAGCAAATAAAAAATTGAATAAGTTCTAGAGACAATTGAGACAAAGGTGAGACAATTCTTATCAAACAAGTCATACAATATAAAGTAGAGCTGTCAAACTCCGGGCCTGCAGGCTGGATGCATCACGCACTGGCCATGCCCATGCCCAGTTTAGTGAAGGGGGAGGAAGTCCTAATATGTCATGTGACACTGCTGATGTGAGTTTGACACCCCTAATATAAGGAGGAAAAGTTTTTCACTTCAGTTCTAGCCCAACTAATTTGGTGAGTTAATATTATTTTTCTCATGCAATTAATATAATGTAATTGTCTTGTTTTGATTAGATTTCTGATGTACATTTTAAAAAATATATGATACTGCTGCACCGGCCATCTCTAAATGTGACTATACCTACTGAAATATGTTAGAATTACAAATCTATATCACTTTTTAGGGCACAAAAAAAAAAATCCCAAGTGTGATTTGTTAAAAATTATTTGCCATGAAAGACAGTAAACAAGTATTAAATATAACCAAGTTACATAAGAAGGACAAAATTTCTAAGCATATGTTATCACATGAATTCCCTTTAAAGGCAGATATTATTGATAAGTCGGGGACTCCCAACTTTGGAGGGTCCAGTAGATCAATGTGGAATTCTCACAAAAGAGTTACCTGCCTCCCTCTACTCATTAGATCAAGAAAATGATATCAGAATTGAGCTGAAAGCAACAGGATACAATGGCATTTCTTCTGAGTTCAACAATGCACTGGATGCAAATGCCTTGCAGGCTTTCCGAGATATCTTGGAAGACATTTGGTTGACAGGAAAGATGCTTGATGGCTTCCATGATACCCTCAATTGTTGCTCTCAGTAAAAAAAGGGGGGAACTAAATCAGATTGCAGAAACTATAGAGCAGGGGTGTCAAACTCCAGTTCCTAGGGTGCTTAGATCTGGCCCACGGGATTGCCCTGGAAACAGCAAAGGATCAACCTGCAGTGCCTCTGTCAATGAAAATAAAACTCATGAGGGCTGTGGATGGCCCTCCCAAGCTCCGTTTTCACAGGCAGAGTGCTTGGCCTGCTACAGACTGACATAAGTGACATAAGTGATGTTGAACTGGCCATGCCCACCCTGGCCATGCCACCTGAGCCCTCAAGGTCAAACACAATTCTGAGGGTGGCCCTCAATGAAACTGAGTTTGACACTCCTGCCACAGAGGTATTTCACTGCTGTCCATTGCAGGCAAGATTTTTGCCCATATTCTCCTGAATAGGCTTCTCACTGTCTCAAACAGGAACTCCTGGAGGCACAGTATGGCTTTTGGCCAGAATGGAGTACAGCAGATATTATATTTGTCATGAGGCAAGTCAGGAGAAGGACACTGAGCAGAACAAGCTTCTTTACTCTGGGTTCATTGAACTGACAAAGGCATTTGGCACGAAAAAGAGAAAGGCTCTCTGGATCATCTTGAGATGTTATTGATGCCTGAAGAAATTCATGAAATTGATCAACTATTTCATAATGGACAGATTCTTTACAACAGAGATTCACAGGCTGAATTTGCTATTTCTAATTGGATAAAACAAGGTTGTGTGCTAGACCCAGTCCTGTTCAATTTGTTGTTGCATGTTGTCATGTGCTGTCCACAGCTTGAAAGAAGGTGTGTACATCAGGCACTGATTAGACATCTCTTGTCTTTGACCTTTGCTGCTTGAATGCACAGAAGAAGTGCCTCCATACAGTCTTTCAAGAAACCCTCTTTGATGCACTTCTGGCTCACAAAGACAGTGGTCTACAGTTGATGCTGAACAAGTTCTCAGATGTTGCTGTGCTCTTTGGTCTAACCATCAGCTTGAACAAGACTGAAGTACTTTATCAGCCCATGACAAATATCAAGTCTGTGGAACCAAAAGTCACTGTTGATGACATCCAGATGACAAATGTTACCAGCTTCAAGTATGTAGCAAGCACTGTTTCAAGTGTTAGGTCTTTGGACATAGAAATTGACTCCAGGATCAGAAAGGCCAACCAGGCACTGGAATAGCCAAATACTTTCTCCCTCCTTCCCTCCCTCTCTCATTAGAATGCTCTACCCACAGCCAGGAATTTAATCCTGACTGGCTCAAAGTAGACTCAGCCATCCATCCCTCCAAGGTCAGTAAAATTAAGACCTAAATTGTTGTTTTTTTTAAAGTTTTTATTGAAATTAAGCTTTACATTGAACATGGTGGTCTTTTTATATATATATATATATATATATGTGCTGTTTAGCTTCCTTCGGGTATTATCCCACGTCATTGTAGTTCTGTTAAA
>BHFT01068503.1:0-41445 GCA_004320025.1 Laticauda laticaudata
GCATAGGAACTGAGAAGTGGTCTGTGGTCGCCACCTGCAGAACCCCTCCTTTATTGGGGATGTCTTGCTAACTGCCTATGCTTTCCTCCTATTGTCTATTTCATTTGCACATCTGCATGTGAAATTGATTGTTAATCAGTATTGCTACCTAAGCGGATAGTTTTGATTTCACAGAAGTGTGATTGACTTGGAGCTACACTGTGTTGTTTAAGTGTTCCCTTTATTTTTTATTTTTTTGAGCAGTGTATATAAAGAAATACACGGGCAGTGGGATATATTTAATAGAAAAAGCAATGTAATGCCATCTTACCTCGCACAGCACAGATCTTAGAAGCTTTGTAGGAGAATGGTACCAAAATAAGACACATATATATGCCTCAGATGGCAAGAGGGATGGAAAAGGGGAACAGACCAGTAGTAAGTATGCCAAGTAGTTTAATATTGTTATGAACAAGAATGTTCATAACAGTCCCACATTCCTCCCTTTTCCACAGAGAAGCACCGACACAAAAGCACTGAGCCACTGACTGAATCTTTGGAAAGGAGAGCAGGGCTGTCCTTTTTCAACAAAAGGAATCAATTGGTTATTACCACTTTTTCTGCATTGCTAGGATGGGAGAAATAGGAGGAAGATGGCAAATGACAGGTGAAGGATGAGAGGGATCCATACAACAACTGTACCTTGGAATCTTATGGCTTGCCTTCCTCATTAAAATATAGGCCCCAGGATTAAGGGAAATGGGAAAAGGTCTGTTGAAATACCTCTGCAGAATACTGATATGGCAATAAAAGCAGGATGAAATACTAAAAATGTTGCAATATATTGTTAATAAAATCATGAAAATGCTCTCTGGAATAATTGGGTTTTAATTATTTAATATCTTCCAAAAGGCCAGTAGGGAGAGGGCAAGTTGATCTCGAAAAGGAGGCCATTCCAAAGCAACCACTTTGCTAGAGAGAAGCAGTGCCACCAAGCTCCAGCTCCTCTCACCTTCAAAGTATGGAATCATTAGCAGTGGTTTCCTGTAAGATCTAGAACAGGGGTCACCAACCTCTCGGGCCTCAGGGACCACTAAATTCATAATTTTCAATCCCGCAGACTACTAATACGATCTGCCTAATAATCAGTTGGGTAGATGATCATGTGACTGGGTGGGTGTGGCCAACTCGTTCTCACCCACATTGAGGGGCACCTCTCCAGCCTCTGCTCAGCTCTCCCCTCCCAGTCACTCTTCACCTACCCACCCGGGCTCCTTAGGGTCCCAACAGGAAGCAGTTGTTGGAGCTAAGCAGTCTCCACGAGAAAGAGTTGGAAAAACAGCTGGCTCAGTTTAAATTGGATCTGACAGAGAAAGAGGCTCAGCAGAAGCACTGCACTGAGGACTATGAGCATAGACTTTCCAAGCAGAAGGAAGGTACCGGTGCCTGGAGCTCAGTGGGCTGAGATGGTCAGCCAGTTCCAGGCCATGATGCAGTCCCACTGGAAGAAGGCCTTCCGATTCTTTGCCACCAGTTGCCTTTCCCTCTAGCCTTCGCCCAAAGCCCTGCACCAGGAGGCTGAAGCAGATCCCAAGTTGGAATTTCTGCCCCCTTACGACCCGCACAAAAAGATCCTGAAGGGGGAGGAGATTGGGAGAAGATTGCTTGGGAGAAGACTTGGGAGAAGATTGCTCTGAAGATACTCAGATGAAAGGCTTTAATGTTTAAATCCTTTCAGAACCTTGAATTGCATTCTGAAATATAGCGCCAAAAGTCTAAAGAGCACTTTCCTTTCTTTGCAATACTGAATTTTAGAAACATGTTTTAAGTTGTGCTGCTGGCTGAACTTTCTTGCACAGAGGGCATAAAATCTAATCTATCATTGATATTTATTAATCAAAATTTGAAAGTATTCAATATGACAATATTTTTGTATAAAATTTGGCAAGCTATTTTTATATGCAAAAAGTTATGTACTCATATATATATTTATTTACCATGACCATTTCTTCGTCCAATGTCATCTTTTTTAAATGTGCTTCCACCACTGGGAATACATTTTTTTGCCCATTCATCTGTCAGTTTCAGCTCTTCAATTTGTTCATCTGTCAAACCTTGCATGTTAGGAGGTAAGAAAATACCGTGTTCTGCCAGCGATTCCATTTCTTTCAAAAGAACAAACAGTGGGACACGGAGATGTTATATAAAATGTCCTTTAATCATTGTTATTGTTAAAATAAAGTACCACTGCAGCAGTATAACAAATTCTGCAATCTATTTAATATTATTAGAATATATTACAAATTTCTCAGAGGACATGGTCATACTTAAAAAAGATTATAATCCGTTCCTATTTGAATATATTGTAAATATTGCTAAAATATATATTTAGAAAAAGATAGCAGTTAATAACAGACTGAAAGAAAGCACAAAATGTACCAAAACAGTAATCCATGAAGATAAATTTTAGAAAAATGTACAACCAGCAGAATTGGTTGAGTAGTTTCCAATATTCAGAAAGTTCATTTGTGACATGAACTTAGTATATTGGCTATAAGCAAAAAGAGGATTCAGAATAGCCCAGAGTTGCGAATTAATACAATAAATTATTTGTATTAAATTATAATAAATATAATTATAATAATTATATTACACTTATTATTTATTACATTTACATAACTATGTTATATAATAAATATTATTTAATAAATTATTATTAAATTATTTGTTATATTTTTACCTAAGAAATTGAAAATAATTTGTAATAATTTACAAAATAATAAATTGACATATTTAATACCTGCACAAAGACGTTGAACTTTGAGTCTTCCGTTATAGATTTTGGTTACTTCCTGTGTTAAGTCTTCAATGGAAACCCTACCTGTTGTTTCTAGAAGAAACTGGCTCTCATCTCCGTGCTTCACGTGGAGCAGAACCATTTCTGTTAAAGCAGAAACATGATGATAGATATTAATTGTGAATTTATTCTAGCCTTGGAAGTCTGAAATTTAGACCCGTGGCAGAGAATCATCAGGAGCCTCAGTGGCACAGTGGTTAGAGTGCAGGACTGCAAGTTACTCCTACTGCAATTTGGCAGATCGAATCCCACCAGGCTCAAGGTTGACTCAGCTTCCATCCTTCTGAGGTGGCTAAAATGAGGACCCAGATTGTTGGGGGCAATATGCTGACTCTGTAAACTACTTTGAGAGGGCTGTAAAGCACTACAAAGTGGTATGTAAGTCTAAGTGTTATTGCTATGTTTCCCCTTAGGCATGGTGTGATTCCATTTGGTTAAATACAGCAACAATATGTAAATATTGTTGAAAACAAAGCTTCTATTATTTATAACCCAGTACTCATTTATACAAGAATAAATATAAAAAAGTCAAAATTAAAAAAAAAACACCAAAGCAAAAAGCAATATATAAACAATACAGAATCAAGGCTGGTGACAATATACATTAATATTACAAAACAGGCTCATTTTCCATTCTGGCCCAATATGTGGGGGAAGGGGGCTTAATCCAAAGGGCATATGCAGCAACAGTGAGGGCACATCTCTTAGATCCCATTAGATGGCATTGCTTTAGAAATGGGACCTTAAGCATACCCACCTTGGGTGATGGGAACAAACAACTGAGAAAAAGGCAGACCTGCAAATAACCCCATCCTATGTCACAGCACTCAGAAGCCAAAAGACTTTACACAGGCACAATCTGATCCAAGGTTACCATCCTCCACCCATGTCAGGCAACACCTAAGACCTCAGTGCAACTTTGCAGAACTTCAGACATAAGTCCACATTGCCATCAAGTCCATCAGGTCCCTATGACACAACAGGCTCTGATCCAACAAATTCTTTATCCACGCAAGAGAATAGCAGGATCATGTTATCATTGCACCTAGACAAAAATCATATCTGGTGTATGACTCCTCACATGTCTTCAATAACCTAGGTCAGGTCTGTTTCTGCCATGGTAGCCATGAAGTCCCAAGCTGTTTCTGACTCTCTGCCTAGAGAAGGAAGATTGAAGTCCCACAAAATGGGAAGCCTTGGAAACTACACTGTCAACCTGGAAACATCATCCAGCGGCTTGGCTAGGAAAGCAATTACATAGTAAGGTGGCAATTGCATTTAATCCCAGAACACAATTCACCAGTAGGATTTCACATCCAATTATCTGTGGAACAACACTCATGAATGTCAAAAGGTCTCCTAAATGACAAAATCTGCCTCCTGCCTCTGTGCTGGGGTTGTAGCTAATGCCAGATACAAAACCCAGTTGGGCACTAAAGTAGAATTTGGGGCTAATTTTTAGAGAAACCCCAATGTTATTTCTTAAACAATCCTTAAAGTAGAATTAATACCATAATAGATCTTTTTTATTGCTGGAAAAAGTGAAGTGGAGCCTGGAATTCTTAGCTGTTCTTAAAGTAACAAGGTGCTAACAAGATAAGTGAAAGTATTAACTGCAAGAATGCAAGTTAGTTTTTGGATGTATATATGTATATTTAACATATATAGGAAGCATTAAAAATATACTTAACTAAAGGCTTCTGTTTTGCAGGTAGAAAAATGTTATCTCACTGATCTTCCCACTCTAAATATTAAAATACACATTAACCGACCCAATCAACAGCAGTAATTCTGTCAAAGTATAATAATAATAACCAATAATGTGGGTAACATATTATAAGTTGAAAACAGCCAATCCAAGAGACAATCTACACTTTTAAGAGGTTCTGTAACCTCCACCCTATTTATGTTTTGTTCAATAAAATCATTCTGCTTCAATATAATGATATCCTAGCCTCACCTTTAAAGAGAGACTTCTTTTGGAGGGATTTCCTACCAGAACATTTCTGAGAGGGTAACCCCTCACCCCAATTCTGTTCCAAACCAGATCTTGGCAATACATACAAGGCAGGCCTTTTCATCCCTGATTAAATCATGGACAGAGTGAAGTTTTATTACAGAGAATGTGGCACTGAAAAGCAACAGTTGAGTACCAGGGCCTCCTGGGCTTTGATCACTAGGCAATGGGCAACTGTAATATGACACTGGCACTAAATACTCTGAGAACGGCAGCCCCAAGTTCCTGCCATATCTCCCTTGCCCATCACCACCAAGATGTCATTGCGTGTCCACAGCACGACCCCTGCCTCCAAGAATACAATTTTGATAGCCCTGAACCTTGCAGCAGGTCTTGATAGCAACAATTGGTGCAACGTAAGTTAGAAGGTGTAGCATAACAGTTCTTCTTGGCGCTGTCTTATAAGGTTAACTGTTTTCCATTCCATGGTGAGTTCTCTGTATGGTACTATAAAAATCTGCATTATTATCCAGAGTTTCCAAGATCTACATGAAAGTACAGAACTTGTATCAAGACATATACCTTTACAGATTATAATCAATAAAGAATATTTGTGGCGCAGGATTAAAATGTGGGGTCCTTGGTGCTCTCTGAGTTGGATTGTTTTCTTACAAAGATTTCATTAGCCAAACTAGGTAATATAAAAATAATATAATACATAACATAATATAAAAAATAGGTAGTACTGATGCTGTTACCTCGTGTGGGTAATGAAATCTCTGCAAGAAAACAACCCAGTTCAGAGAGCACCAAGGACGCCCCCACACCCCCATTATAATCAACTAACTACTCTCTAACTACCATTGCCTGATCTCAAACAGGCCATTGAACATTTTCTCATTGAGCGTAAGCTTCGATTGAGTTCAGCATCAAAAGACTTAGGGGCAGTTACAGTTAAAGCGATCCTCAGGGTGGACCAAGCGATGATGGTCAGCAAGAGTTCTTTCTAAATTAGTGCCCTTGCTGAAATACTTAGGCAAAAAGTGAGCTTGTTTTCAGCTTTCGCTATTGATACATACTGAGGATTGAGGACAGTATCTGACCCTATTTTTAAGGAGACTTTAGAAATTCAAGAGTGTGGGCGTTATTTGTGGTCTGCAAATCATCACGAGACATCTACAGACTAAAACTATATTAAATAAACAATACAAAAATTAATGATATAACCAGAAACCGGACAAAGGTTTTTTTTTGTTTTTTTTNTTTTTTGTTGTTTTTTTTGTTTTTTTTTAAAAAATAAAGCTAAAATAGAACTGTTGTCATTGAAGTCTAGCTCACAAATGTATGAATCCTTTCCTCCCCAGCACCTAGTGCTTTTCACACAATAGCACTGGAAAATTTTAGCATATGACTATTGTTGCAGAATTATTTGATAGCACAAAGTTGTAAAGTCTGTTTCCGATCCTGCGGTGCAGGACATTCAGTGCCTTGTTCATCCCCCTGGAATTTCAAGCTCCTCGATTCATCATGGCCTCGAACCCACGACCAGCTTCTGGTTCATCAATGATTTATCTGGATTTATCAAGCGCATCTGCCACAACAGCGGAGGAAATAAATCAAAGCGAAAAATAAAGAGCCCGAGAAAGGGCGAAGACCGTCCTGCAGCCGGTATCCACGGCAACCAAGACACGCAGTGGCTTCCTGAACAACGGAACCTTCTCGATCACCCCAACAGCCAAGGTGGAAACATTTCTCACCTGGATCGGTCAACCGCTAACTGGGCCTGGAGACCGAACTTCCCCTCTAGCCCACCAGAAACGCGGCGACAGCGGGACTCGCAGATCCCTTGCCCGCTGCGCCAAAGGCAACCCTTGACCCAGGAAGCCTTCGTCCTTGGAAGCCAACCATAGAGAGGAGCGCGGCGAAGAACCGCAAGACCCGGCCTCGACAAGGGACTGTTTAGCGTTGCTATAGAAACACGCTTGGCAGACCAATCGGGGAAGCCGCGCCAGCTTCCGGAAGGTTTTTTGGATCTGCGGATTGGAGGCGCTGGCGGCGGCAACGGCAACGGCAACCTCTCCAGGGGCCTCTGCGTTTTGTATTACGAGCTTCTTGGACAGGCTTTTTGCCTGAGGCTGAAAGCAGGTGAACTGAATTGCCTCGCCTCAAAACGGACCGCCGCTACTCTGTCTTCTTCCCGACTGTCCCGGTGGGAGCCCTCCATTATTACTATTATTATTACACCGTGGTAAGATGGGCGGCCGAGACTTTCATCAAGAAACGTTACATTTCCTGGCTGCGTATCTCGCCCCAGGGTAATCGAGGAGACTCACCAACCGTAAAAAAAAATTTGAATAAAACATTTTCAACGAAGCGAAAGTAAAATAGAATAAAAAAAAATCGGAAAACATATTTCAGTCAGGGGTCCCTCATGACCTCAACCCCGAACTACACATATTCTCCTTTACTGGTACATCTCAATCAATCAGAATAGAGCTGGAAGGGACCTTGGAGGTCTTCTAGTCCAACCCCCTGCTCAAGCAGATCTGTATCATTTCAGACAAGTGACTGTCCGGTCTCTAAAACCTCCAGTGGTGAAAAGCACCTATAACTTTGGAAGGCAAGCTGTTCCATTCGTCCTCACGGTTGGGAAGTTTTTCCTTCATTTCAGGTTGCTTCTCACCTTGATTTTTTTCCATTGTTGCTTGTTTTGCCTTTGTAAAAAAAAAAAAAACAACGCCCAGTGTGGGGAGCAGGGAAGGGAGGGAGAGTCTGCTGTCCGTCGAGCAAACCACCGACCTCCAGAGAAGAGCATCCCCATGGGGAAGGCCAATTTGCAGGGCCAGGTCTTCAGGCTCTTTACTGAAGGATAGGATGTGGGAGGCAGAGCTTATCCTGGAGGAGGGTGAAATGCAGTGTAACACCACCCCACGGTTTCCTATCACTTGCCATTTTGCATGATTTGGAAGGCTAGGTTGTACGACTTTGTAGCTTTTGTTTGAAAGGTTTCAAAATGCCTTTCTTCGAGGATTCGAATTTTCCCGCTGGGAGAGCTCCAAGGCATGAGGATAGGGACAACTGCTTGAAAGCTGGATCTTTTTATTTTTCAGGAAGGTGAGAGACAGCAAGAAGTCCGTGTTCCTGGGCTTAGCTACTTTCGTATGGCAAGTCCCTGGTTTTTATACCCTTTTCTCCTTTTGTGTGTGAATGCTTGTATTTGTGTTTAATGTTTCAAATCCTGTCAGGTTTTTTCTTTATTCCTGCCGGAGGGCAAACTCAGCGGGATGCGGAAGGCAAACTCTGTGGGGTGGTTTGTTTGTATTATCGGTTTTTTCTTACCTTTTTAGCTTTACAATGGCTTTTTAATCTTTGTTTTGTGGCAATCTCCTGTCTGTCTCTTTTGCAATTTATATAATATTTTTCGTGTCTTTTGTCTTCTTTGTTTTGCTTATTTGGCATGTCCTGTGTTTGTAAGGGTTTTCTTTTCTTATTTGTCTAGTTTTCTGAATTACTTGGGCTTTTGTCTAAAGGGATTCTTTAGTACCTTTTATTTGATTCCTTTTCCTATGTAAGGTTGTATTACGGCTGTCCTGATGTTGTTCCCTTTGGGCTTTTTCCTGCTTGAGTGACACCACTGTCTTCACCACTGTGAAGTTCCCTTTCCACACTTTGTTTGCCCACAGATATTTTTAAAGGTATTTTTCTTGCTATCGGTGTTTTTTATAGCCAACATGGCTACCTTGGCGTTCTTGCCCGACTGCATTAAATTGTGGTAGTGAGAGCTTTCCTCTTCTCTAGGTCCTGGTGTGTTGCCTCATGGCAGGGGAAGACATTCCTGGGAGGGATGAGGGAAAATTGTTGGGGGATGTGCTGTTCTGTAAGGCATACAAGTAATCCCAACTCCAAAGCAAAAGCAAGCGACAATTATATTTTCACCACAATAAAGATGCTATAAAGGGATGATCACTTTAGTGGCGGCAATAAAGGCATCATTTAATACTATGCAGGGAAAGGTGATGGTATACTATTCCTATTTTACCACATGGAAAGGTGCTGTAAAGCAATTGGCAGTGTAGTGATGGGCTCCTCAGGTCACATGGACATAACACCTTATTGAGGAACAGTTGAGGATCTCATGTTGTTTACAATATGGGTGTATTAAAGCCTTTGAAGTGACTAGTTGACAATATTGCCATGCAGGACAAGAAAACTGGAAGCTGCAAGCACAGATCTGGACCCGTTATGCAAAGGCCCAGCTCTCTTGAGAAGTCCATTATGCTAGGAAAGATATTAGGATGGAGAAAAAGAGGACAATTGGTAGCAGGCTGTATAGACTAAATTACAGTAGTATACACTACTATTGGAAGACTTGAAGGATCATGAAGGGAACAGATTGTCTTGGAGAAAATCCATGTGGTCAATTAAGAGTTGACACCACTTTGATGGCAATTTCCAGTTGTAATTAAGCAAAACTATATAGCCCCATTTCAATCTAAGGCCCTAGATGGCTTAAGAACCAACAATAGAATGAGGATTATCACAAAAAGATTATTGCAGACGTTCCATGTCTTTTCCTTTTTTCCAGGTCTGTTTTTCCAGGTTGGCATAGAAACTGAGGCAGAATTGAGATGGAAGTAAGAACCAAGCAGAACGGTCAGACCAGATAAATATTCTGCAAAAGTTTTCATCAATCTTATTGCTTCACGAAGTTTGTTGGCTCCTGATGTCCCAGGTAATCTTTATATAAAGATTACCTCTGATGATCTTCGATCAGAAAGACAGCTGAAAAATTTAAGTCCACAAGGGTAAAACCAAATTTTGACAGCATCAATAATGGAGATATATTCCTAACAATGGGAAAATTTATTTCATAAAGTAACATGTTTCACAGTATATGTATATGCAGTATTGTAAACCATCAATATTAATATTGTAATGGAGATAATCAATTATTGTGTACCACAAGCAATAACTTATACATTAACAAAGCAAAAGCACAGGAAAACACTTAAAAGAAAATAGATAGGATTTTAGACTGTTGTAATTTTAACTCTAATATAGATTTCCTTTAACAGTACACATTATAATCAACTACTCATCCTATGCTCATACATGCTTTGTTGCAATTTTTGTGGTACTTTGCTGCCAGATTTTATAATCCATTGAAGATGCTGAGGTCTATATTTGAAATTTAATAGAACTATAGTAATTGAAATTAATTCAATATTCAAACAAGGACCACATATAAAAGGACTCTAATTGCACTACCGAGAATACAGTTGTGTTGCTAACATTATAATACCAATGCAGAACACATGTTAATACATTATGGAACCAGAAAATTATAGTTCTACTGCTGTTTCAAAATGTATAATTTTAAAAGCACAATATAGAAGTCACTGTGTTTATTAATAAGTGTACTTTAATGAGTAGAAGTGTTATATGAGATGATTTATATCAATACATTGGAACAGTATGAGAGAAATTGAAATGATGGTTTATTTTTACTGCTCCATGGAATGAGGTACTGCACTCAAGATACCACAGAAGGAAAATATTTTGTAAACAGAGCATACTATAACAGTCTGCAAATACAGCAAAAGGGACAGACATGTTTAGCATGGCCCTTCTCAAAAAAGATTTTCATAAATTTTAAAAAAACAAGCAATATAAATAGATGTGACAATATTAAGAAAAGACTATCTTGCTTAACAGTAGTATAGAACAGACATATATTTCCTTCATGACATGAAAATACGACATTTAAGTGCCATCTGTTGCAACAATTTTGGAGGGCAGACAATTGCAAGTTTACAAAGCATTATGCACGGGAGTATAGCATCACCTATCATACTGATGTTTGTCTGTGGAAAGTGATATAATTGTCAGAATAGTACATACACCATTGTTTTGTTCATTCATACCATATTTGAGACACATTACTTCTATATATTGTAAAGGAAAAAGCAGGGAAAGTTGAAATATATGGACCATCTGTCCAATTACTTCTTCACACAGATCTTCCGATCAAAATGAATATAAATTTTCCTTCAACTTAGAAAGCAACATTCATATTAGAATAGGAAGCTATATAATGAGAATAAGGTCAGGAGAATAACAATAAACTGCAAAAAAAATTCTCATGTCTGCAAAACAAAGCATGTGCAATAATAGGAAAAATATATTACTATATATTGTTTAAAATTATTTCAATTGTTGAGGGAATTAACTTCTACAAATCTTCATAAACCTCTATTATTTATTTCCTGACATTAATATTACACAATTGGCATCTTAAATTTTGAGTTCTTTGGTAAATACTTACGTATAAATATACCAGTTATCAGATGCTGGAAGTGGTTCTAGTTCTAACAGAAGGGCATTTAAAATGGTATTTAAATTCTTATATAAGAATGTTCAAGAAACAATTGTTTAAAACTTATGTGTGATATTCAGAAAAACCAATGCATGCTTGTTGGTCTTGAAAGACAAACTTAATGTTATAATTTCCTATGAACTAAAGTGGGATTGAAACAAGTATAACTTTTCCTTGCATTGTGTCCATTAAAGGAACAGAATAAGATCATTACTTGGATTAATTCTGTGCATGATTCCCCACCCTGCCACCTTTGTGTAGTGACTTAAGAATTAATGTTCAGTGCACCTGATTTAAAGTATTGCACATACAAAATTAAATCAATGCCCAGTTCTATTAGATAATTTTAACTAATAATTTCTACCCAGTTTAAATAATTATATCTTAAATAATTTATCTTTCCATAAAATCTTGTGTTGGTAATGTTTTAGGTGCTAAACAAATTAAAGGATCTGTGGTCGAGTTGCTGTTGGTAGATCTGGATGGTATAGGGGGTGCAGGAGGGGGTCTTGCTGGCAATAGATGAAAAGGTCCAGAACTTTTGCTATGACCACTGTAAACAGTAAAGTCTGAGTCAGTGATATTTTGTTCAGTGCCCAGTGAAAAAGAAGTTGCTTGCAGGGAAGAAGCTTTTTTTAAATCAGTGGGATTGGCTAATGGTTTCAGGGTTAATACTAAATCGTCCTCTTCAAATGTTACCCAACCTTTTTGTTTTCCATTGTTAGATATAGA
This sequence comes from Laticauda laticaudata, assembly GCA_004320025.1. Taxonomy (NCBI): domain Eukaryota; kingdom Metazoa; phylum Chordata; class Lepidosauria; order Squamata; family Elapidae; genus Laticauda; species Laticauda laticaudata. Next base: position 11,902 of record BHFT01068503.1, read on the forward strand.
AGATGTATTCTGCAAACTGAAATCATCTTCAAATGTGTCAACATAAAATGTAGCTTTGCCTTTCTGACGAATAAGAGGCTTTAGAGATGGAAAAGGATTAGAAGTGGGTCCTTCTGCTGAACAATGTGAAGTTGCTCCAAATTCTTGAGATGCAGTTCTAAATGGATTTCCAGTCGTAATATTTTTTTCATGAAAAGTATTTGTGCTGGTAGCAAATGGATTCAGGGAATTGGACATGTATACCTCAGATTTACTGTGTGCTAGTGTATATGGAGTACCTATGTTACTGAAATTAAAATTGTCTGTTGCAAAAGGCAGGTTTGTCAGCTTCTTTTGACTTAAAGATACAATCGATGACATTTGAACTGACTGAATTTTAGATTCAGAAAATAACTGAAAGGACAGATCTTCAAAAGGATCATTGTTTAGTTGTGTTTCAAGCTGAACAGCATGGATTCCATTTGTTCCAATCTGAAAAATAAATATAACATTCAATATATGACTTGTCTGATAAAAGATCCATTGATCATGATAGAAGCAATGGATTTGAACATCTGCCTTTTGTAATTTGCTTTATACTTGAAAAATACTCCTAAATTTGTTTCTATACAATTTTTTTTCATTGTTTTCACTGCATTATTCCTTTCAGAATATATACACAAGTGGATCTACTTACTATATGCACAGCCATACTACATACTTACAGTATGAAAGAAAAATTACAGTAAGTTTTAAGATTACAACATAATGTTTGGATTAAAAGCACTGCATGGTATAAAGAATTGAAGCATTAAACTCATAAAAATTCATGTGCAGAAAAAAGTTAATATAAACTATTTTTCATAATGAAATCTTAGTAATTAAGGCTCAAGCCTTCTCATTTGTAAGTATAGGTTATGTTAATTTGAAAAGAGTAATGGGAAAGTTCCATTCATACTTGATAAACAGGCCAAAAGAGAAAATATTTTCTCTACCATTTATCTATTAGAAATATGTCCCATGAATTTCAACAGAATTAAAGCTCAGTGAGAAAGGAAATCATACACAAGCTCCCAGCCCTACCCAACATTTCACTCATACAATGCCTATCTTTAGTGAGCTCAGACAATTGCCTTATGGCCAATGGCCAGGCTCACCATCCCAGCACAGGGAACATAAGGTGCCCTGCTCAAGTACAGGAAATGAATCTAAGCTTAAAGATAAGTTGTTTTAATCTTTTAGACACATTCTACATGTTCCTTTTAATATTAAAAATCTACTATGTAAGACTAAACAGTAAGTATAATAAATGGACACAATGTAAAACCATCAGAGGTTATGACTTGAAATATTACACTCTAATATTGAGATTACATTTAGCAAATCTTGACTTGAAAATTCACTATATTTAAAAAGTCAATGATCAATATATAACACTGAAACTCAACTGCAGAATAAATAGAAATAAAACAGTTTAGCAGCAATTAACATTTTCTGTTTATGGACTAGGTTATTACCAAATTATGCTTATTGCATTGATCTCAGATGCAAAGAAACATTTGTTTTTTAAAAAATATGAGATTAACTTCATTTTAAAATTAAACTAGATAGGTATGTTAAAAGTAACTTTTTTTAAGTATGTGATAAGAGAAGGTTGACTTAACCAAAAAGAAAATTTGAAAAAAATTAAAACCAATATTTTTCATTCTGTAATGTTGTCTCAGGCTACTTGTGTTGATCAGTGTTAAATAGTTTCAGACAGCAAGAGAATCAAGCACCCTCAGTTGCAAGAGTTCTCAAAATGTGAGTAAGGTCCACCTGAAGAATTGTAAATAAGACTTCAAGACTTTTCATTTTATTAAATAAGCTGCTAAATTGTTCTGCTCCTTTTTACCATGGCAATAGCACATCCCCCTCACTCTTGTCAATGTGTCAGGGACAAAAATAAGGCAATTTTTGATAAATGTTAAGGCTCTCTAGTATGCTGACATACTACTTCCATTCTCTCCAACTTTCAAAGAATAATTAGTACAAATGGGTATATTGAAACACACATAACACAATTTGAAAACTCTTGTCCTATAGGGCATAGCATGTCAAGTAAGTTGCCTTATATGTCAATAGCATGATGGATATTTGTGTATTCATACAGGCAGATGATTTCAGTGCAAGCACAGATGTATAAACACAGCCGTTCATACATCTTTTATGCTAGAACTTATGGAGAAAATAGAATGGATGAAAAAAATGTAAGACCAGTAAAGAATCAGGTACCTTTTACCCTGAAGGCTGATCCTGCTTGTGAAAAGGAGACAGATATCAAAAGAAAACATTAGAAAGAAATCCAAGGTAACATGCTTCTAAGAGACTCTATTACACTGGCTACATTAAGGGGAACTATAAATCAGGTACAAGTTGGTACATGCAGACATCTTTTTCCTGCACTAACCTGGGTACGTAAGAACAAACCACATTTCTCTGTGGCCCTGGTTTACAAAGAAGATTGCTAGTTGCAAGAAGTGGATTTTTTGGTGTGGATATGGGGATTTTAAAGGCTTTTTCTTAACAAAAATGGGTATATTCCTACCCTTGGTCAAACTTTTTTATATTCCAATGAAAAGTTGGGCAGGATTTTGATGAGGGATGAATTCTCTTGAAATATAATTGGATAAAGGGCAAAAGTTACTTAGATCAAATACCGATTATATTGTACATTATGGAATTGCCAAATTATGGAAATTCTAAAGCTTCACAATTTTTCTACTGTTCTATTTAATAAAGGTATTAATTTCCTCATTTGCCTCACAGATCACAATAGTATACTGCATGTACAATTGCTAACATACATCAACACTAGGACAGGTTAAAATCTATCAAATTAAGAGTTTCTTAAAAATAGATTTTAAGCTATAAGCTACATTTTTGAAAGTTATTTTACTTTTAAAACAGTAAAGGTAAATGGGACATACAATATTCAGATTTGTGAAAACTTTCTTATAGCAAACGAAAAACTATTTTTCCATCTGGCTGATCTTTCATTGTAATAAATTGAAATTGAATTTATTTGTCTACGTTTTTAAGTCTTAATTAGTTTTTTCCTCTTTATTTTGGTATTCTGTTGTTGCAAATTTTATTCTGTATTAATTTTAATATTCACATTTTCTGCCTTTTGGAAGTTAAAATATTTTTCTGCAAACTATTCAGGGAACAAAACAAAACCTCTCCAGGAAATAAAATTCTGGCACAGATTTTGAGTATGATGAAGATAAACCTAACTAATGTCCAATGTATTGAATCCAAGATAATTCTAAACATAATTTGTTAATCCCCTCACTTGAATTATGCCTATGCTTCCTAGTGACAGAGATTAGGAAGTGATAGAACAGTTCAGCCTTAATTTGGACTTGAATAATTTAAGCCTATATCGGCAATTTATGAGTTGTTCAGCTTTCTACATTAAATATTTTTGAGTGAAGCAGTACAGAAGTAGCAGTAGATAAATTGCACCCAAAAGAAAATGTTTAAAAAATATTCTGTACATACTTGCTTCTGTGATGGAACGTTGTCAGAAGGCAAACTTTGGGATGATTTGCTGCGGGGGGGAGGCTGTGGTGGTGCCTCCAGGTTTGATGGAGAAGCTGTTTGAGACGTTGCTATCACAGGTATAAGTGGCTCCTGCATCTTTGCAACAGAAGCGAGTTGAATAGGAACTGTTCCTTGTGGTTTAAGTGGTTCAGGAAGCAAAGGTGACCCTATAAATACATTCAATTATTTTCTTAGTTTCAAGACCAAAAATGATTTTAATAATGACAGTGATAATAGTAGCATTGCCAAATCCAGTCTGAACAACTGGTTGACTTGCAAAAGACCATAAGGTTTTTAATCTACTAATTAGTGAGACAGATACACTTGATCAACCTAAGAGCAAGAAATTGCTATTCCCTGAGCACTATTTTAGAAGAAAATAGAACCTTAAAAATAAATAAATAAATGCACACTTTTCTTAGCTTTCTTAACTTTATAATTCAATTGCACACTCACTACAGTGTGCAACTAATATCTAGGCTGCACTTTAACAGACAATTTCTTTGCAATACAGGAGAAAGATACTTTCTAGCAGTTGTATGCCATTCTGTCTCAAAACTTGATTTAAATAGTGTGAAGCTATACTAAAGAAAAGTTGAAATCTTATTTAACACTGTACATATGCATTATAAATAGCTCCAATTGTTTCATATTACAATGAACTTTTATTTGTTTGCACTGAAAAAGTAAATGTTAAATTGCTTTTTATAAATATTTTGAAATTTTGAAAAAATAGTGATATTTAAAGGAGACTGAGTTGGAAATACAATGACCTATTAATTTCCCATATTTCTTAGATGTTATATAGATATACCGCTATTCAAAAAAAGCTACACCACAAATCCTGGATTCTAGGATTGTTTCACATAATGCAGTAGCTATTTTAGATTTGAATACATTAAAAATAATTGGTAATTTCTTTTTCCAAATCACTGTTAAGACTGTTCATTTGTTAAAAGCACTGTTCAGTTATTAAAAGCACTTAAAAGCAATTCTTTTTTATAGACAAGAAAAGCAGAACATGCTTTGCAATCTTTCTATTATTTATTAATAAAATTTATATGGTGGCCCAACTCACAGAGAATCTTGCCTTATAGTTGACCTAAGTACTCATTTACTTTAAAAATAAGAAATGGGTATTTAGGAACTATGTTTCATCCAAGGAACAGCATCTGTATTCTCTTGAATGCACTTATAACACTCCTTTATGTAGAAGAATTACATTAAAAAAGAAAAATGCAAATTTACTCACCAATTTTACCTGTTGTTAATTCTGGTGGCTTAGGGTGGAGTTCTGGCATATGCTTTCCTATAGAAGGACGCACATGACTTTGTGGTGCACTAATAACTCCAGCTCGGGGAGGAACAATCTGAAATGGAAGTATAGACTTTTAAGCACTACTATAATTGGAATTGGTTTGTTTCAAAGTAGGCTGGCAACTTAAGCCAGTTTCCCTAGGCTAGGGTCCTGCAGAATCATTGGGCTTCAGGTCTGTTGTCTTCCAGATAGTCTTTAGATGTCCCATTCATGTGGAGGCTGTCAAGTTAGAGAAGGCTGCTTCACCTATTTCTTGACATCCTAGCAATTAATAAAATTTTACATTCTTCAGTGTAAAAATAAGCACATATATTGATTGATCTTGGACATCTACAAAGGAGTATCTATTGATCTTTACAACCCTTAAAAGTAAAAAGGCCAAGGAGAAAGAGCTAGCTTGTGGTAACCTGCAAGGTGTGTGCGATGTTTGTATTCCTGCCCGAGGAGGACTTCAATGTATATCTGTATCAAATGCAAACTGATCAGATTACTGGAGGAGAAAATGGAGAGTCTACAAACATCTAACCTCTCTGAGATTTATCTGTGGAAATGAGAAATTCTGGAAAATTTGCCTACAAACTGAACATACCAAGGAAGAAACAACTACTAAGAAAAATGGAGCCTTAGAAGAGAAAGGAGGCAGCATGTCTCTCAGAAGACAAAATGCCTGAGGGGTTTATGCTTGCCACTGGAGTTTAACATTCACTTTCTTACCCTCCCTCTGGAAGAAGCATACAGATAGCCGGAGAAGAATCTTCATCGACTGTTACAATAACAAGAAGAAAAGTAGCTCAACCTGTCACAGAGTAGAGTCTGCTAGGTATCCAGAAGAGGAAATGGCATGTGTTGGTGACTTCTCAGAGAAACAGAATCAGCAATCTGCAGACCAGATAACCTATCAAACTGCCTCCCAGTTACAAAGATCAAAGAGGCTTACCCAACTAATTGAATTCATTGATTATTATTCCTTTCTCCTCGTTCATGTTGGGACGAATGATACAACAAAAAAGAGCCTGGAAAAAAAAATCAAGGGAGGTAGGAAGGCAAAAGAGGAGCACAGGTGATGTCAATATCCAATGAGAGAATGAAGGATTTCAGAAGTAAACCACTGGCTCAAAGAATAGTGCTGCCTGGACTATGGTTTACCTACTTATAGGTAGGGGTCCAGGCAAGAGACAGGGTGCACCTCACAAAGACTGGGAAGTATGGGCTTAAATACATCTTGCTTGAATCATCTGAAAGGCTTTAAATTGAATCTGGAGGCCAATTTCTAGGACCAAACCCAAAGTATAAATACCAAGACAACGAATCTGACAATAAGGAGGAAGTGGTGATGAGAAAATTACACTCAGGTACAAAATAGGAGATGCAGCTAGCAAATGCAAGGTCAGCCATAAAGGGCTGTACACTAATAATAAAAATATAGGGTACAAACAGGGAAACCTGAAGTCTTAGAATATGAGGGCAGGTACAATATTGTTGCTATTACTGAAAATTGGTGTGATGGAAGCTACGATTACAACATACTGCAAGAAAAAAATAATTTGTTCAAAAAAACCAGATGCAACAAAAAAGGAGTTGCACTGTGTGTAAGGAATACTACACTTCTACAGAAATATACAACACTAAGGATGAAGGTCTTCTTGAAAGTATTTGGGTGAATACTACAGGGAAAAAAAGTAACAGCAGCATAAGTGTATATCCAACCAATGCCACCCAATCAAGCAGAGGAAATAGAGGCACCTTTTGGAAGTAAGCTGAAGCGTGCAGGAAACACACTTGCTGCAGCAATGGGGGATTTTACCCTGACATCAACTGGGAAACAACTTTGTAGCAAGTGGCAGATGGAATCCGTACCTAACATAAATAGTTGAGAATTTTATCATCCAAAAGATGGAGGAGAGAACTACAGGATCAGCTACGCTGGACTTCATACTTACTAACAGGGATGAAATGACTGAGGGAATGGAGATGACCATGTCATGCTAGGATTCACCATAATGCAGGCAAGGATAATTGAACAAAGTCAGACTCATGTTCTAGATTTTAAGAGAGCTAACTTCAACAAACAAGGAGGAAGAACAGGGAGAATTCCATGGATAGAAATTCTGGAGGGAAAAACAGTTCAGGATGCTTGGGAAATTCTGAGAAATGAAATAAAAAAGACCCAAACAGAAACAATACTACAGAGAAGAAAAACAAGACATCTAAGGAGTTTGGCATGGTTGTACAAAGAGCTCTCTGACAAACTGAGGAACAAAAAGGACAAATATAAAAATGTAGAGGGGCTTAATAACTGCAACAGAATATCAGCAATTTAGCAAATTCTTGCTGGAGGAATTCTTATGATATTTTGATTGTTTGTTGTTTTAATTTCCCCATTTTAAGAACCTCTGTCCCAGGCCATACAACCCAATTATATTTCCCCCCTTAATATTTCCAACTTTGGTATTCCAAAGCAGCACATCTTGCTTACACGCTTTGTCAATTTTAAATTGAACTCAACCTCTTCTTCAGTGTCAGAGATTAAAACATAAAGTTGGATGATCAAAGGATTATCAATAAACTCTAATTGATACCATTCAGTCATGGACTGAATGGTAGTCTAGTAATGTTCTTGCTCTATCCTGCCTAATCATGAAAGCAATACCATTCCTTCTTTGTTTTCCATGTAGTAAACAATTTGGGGAGTAAACGATATGATTTTTGGACTGAAGATGTCCAGTTCCAGTCCATCTTAATTTGCTGAGATATAAGCTTAAATGTATCCTGTTAATTCACTAATTAGGAACTAACTCATGTCAGAAATACAACCATGTTTGTTGTTGACATATCTATGTGAGGGTATGTATGTTTATATTTATAAAAAGGTGAAATGATCGATGACAGGGAGCTAGGTCTTCACCCTTCTATAGACTTTCACTGCATGCATTTTGCAACCCCAGCCAATATCTGAGGATGGACATGAGCCATGCAACAAGAAAAATGATTGAGATAATAGACTTTGGGATTTCTTTTGGTAATATGCAGCTTTTAATATTAAAATTAGTCACACCTTTATACATGGTAATGATTATAGTGATATCCTGAGATTTAACTATATGGAATCAAACTGAAAACTTAGAATATTTAAGTTCTTCATTAAAATACACATCAGGGATCTTCTGGCTAGTATCACTAGAAAATATTTTTAAAAAATGTTACACAACTAAATGTTATTCTATTCTTAGTTTTATCAGAAAATATATATCCTTACCGGTCTACATGTACTGGGTCCAGATGTTCCTGTGTTTATTTGTCCAGTGGGAGGCAGAGATTGATTATAAGCTAAAGAAAGGGGATGCGTAATTAGAATATATTTCTAAATTCAGATTCTCTATAATTAGTAAATATCTAATATTTTTATAGCATCTATTATCTTTGTGAAGTAGGGGTTTTCTGAGCTTTCAGATATGAAACGTGCATATTAGTTACTACACACTGAATACTAATGATTCTTGCAGTACTACAAAATTACAACTCTATACTGTAATCTTTATAACTTCGTTCTAATAAACATATTGACATAGCATCTATATCCTTTATTAGTATTTGAAACTGGATCAGCATATTCACAAATATATGGTCCTATTTAGGGATCTGGGATACTTTATAAAAAGCATTAAATTTCACCTTTGTAATTCATATCACTTACAGAATGATTTATCCAGCAAGAATTTTTGTCTACTGTCAAACCACTTCCTCATTGAATTAGCTTGTTAAGGGCACAGATAAGAATATTAACAATGAATTATTATTGAAATGGATAAGCTGCTCAGTTACAAAAATCTCTAAACAGCTAGCAACATGATTCCATTTGGTAAGAATATTTCAAAAACTAACATTAAATTTATGAAATACAAAGAGAAGTTTAAATGTTCACACTTCATGTATGAAATTTAGAGATTAAATATTTACATATTCAGTTTAAACATTCAGTGTGACATTAAGAATAAGAGTTACCTTCTTCTCTCCTAGCTACAACAGGGCTGGGAGGAGCACCAAAACCTTATCAGAGGAAAGCAGAAAAGTACTATATAACATGTAAGCAGCATACTTTATTAAGAAAAAGACAAAAATAAAGAGAACTGCAATTTTTTTAGTAAAATGATTAATAAATGTTTTAATACAATATTTGCATTGTATATTATTGTAATGTTTAGTAAAATAAATAAAAGCTGACATATCATTTAGACAACACAAATAGCTGCGAACACCTGCAATTTACTGCTGCCATAGCCTTTGGGANAATAAATAAAAGCTGACATATCATTTAGACAACACAAATAGCTGCGAACACCTGCAATTTACTGCTGCCATAGCCTTTGGGAGGGAATGGTCATCCTCATTACTAAGGGTAACAAATGTGTGTTCTTTGCCCTAGAAGGGCTCAACTGTCTGAGGCCACTAAGTACTTAGGCAAGTGTGGACAAGAGTAGTTGGGACCCTTGAGAGGTGGGATAGGTTGTAGTGTTGATTATGCATGTGTGTATGTGTAGGCAGGAACATCAGGATGGTGCTAGGAATACAGGATCCAGAGTTTGCAAGTGGTCTTGCTTTCTGATAGCAACACATTCAAACTTTAGTCCCTGGGTATCAGAACCCTGAGCTCTGCTGTTATTTTGAATGTCAGATTGGTTAGTAATAAGTCTACCTTCATCAGTAATCTTATAATACATGAGAGCGCCAACCTCATGTCTAACCAAATTCTGGGTGGGCCTGAAATAGGGTATCCCTCTATCAGAATTATGCCAGCTGGGTTTCGGTTTATGGTAATACATCAGCTGAGATTCTTATGGAGGTGGATGGAGAGGCAAGTTATCTCTGTTTTGCAGATTTGAGGTTCTCTGATTAAAATTGGGCACTAGGGAACAGTTGGGATTGTTTCTTGTGCTGTCCTTCAAATGGTGCTCAGAATCATCCTTGTTTGAGCTGTTGGATTCCATTGCCTGACTGGCAGTAGAATCTCTGAGGTTGTTGGTACTTTGATATTTCAATTAGCCAGATCAGATAAAGCAGGCATACTCCAGGCCCTTCCCTTTAATGTTGCTATCTGGTGAGACCTAGAAAGCATGCCCCTTTTATGATGGCCCGTCCTCTAGAACATCCTTCCTCTTTAAGTCTCTATTTTAACCTTCTGGAAAGGTGCAAATAGCTGTAAAAAGTTGGCTCTTTTGCAACTATTTTGTGAAACTTTTTTGGATTAGTTTTATTGTATCCTTATTTATTGATTGGTTTTATGTTATTCTTTACTTTGTGAGCTATCCAGCCAACTAAAATCAGCACTAAATTCACTAAATAAATAAACAAAACATCTGCATCTGTTAAGCCATATTTAAATAATCATTACCTCCAAGTTCTTTTCTAGCAAGTGCAGGACTCTTACTCCCTTTGGAGTAAGAGATAAAGGCAGCAGTAAAAAAAAGTATTAATTGAAAAAAAGGATTAGAAAGAAATTAAGAATCATAGGAAACAAATTTATTATCATAGATTATATGAGAGCTTCAGGTTCATATTATGAAGTGACAATAATTATGATAGAGTACTCCTGTATATACATAATCCAAAGCAGCTCTCCTACAGAAAGCTAAGAAGTCTTGCCAAAACTTCTATTATGTTAAAATAATAATGTGGATACAAAGAGAATTTAGGATGGAACAAAATGTGGCGATCCAACCTGAGTCAGTCACTGGGAAATGTGGAGAATATTAATTATAATTGGATTTGAATCAATAGAAACCATGGCTGTAACTGTTTCAAATAAAGCATGGTTAACACTACATCATCTGAATTGATAGGATATGGGTAAAACATTAAGTAATAATAGAAGCAATTCCAAAGTCTTTTTGAAACTGCATCAGAAGGATAGAAGGGTATATAAGCCAGAAAATGTTTTTCCCATGTCAAACCAAAGTCAAAAGACCTGTAGCCTTCTAGCTGTTAATGAGTATCATAACCACAAGCCAGCATATCCAATCATCAGTTATGAATGGAACACCAATAGCTGGAAGACAACATATTTCAAGCACGATGCTGAATTATGATTCAACATATCTAAATGTGATGGATAATAAACTTATTAAACATATGTTATCTAAAAATAACAGAAAAATCTTATGACTACTGTTTTCATGTTTTTTTCAGTTACCTGATGGAGGCGGCGGCCTTTGTGGTGGAGCAGGGCGAGCAGGAGGCACTCCTGGTCGAGGTGGAGGTGGGCGTTTTGGTTCCAAGCCTTGAGTAGACTCTTTTAGTTGAGTTATAGGTTGAAAATCTGCTGGTGAACGTATAATATAAAGGGATAGTTCAAACAGCAAATAATGCTATCACTATGTTGGTGTATGTATTACTGAAAGCAGTTCGAGGATTATACCTAATACAATCTCACATTTTTGAGATGTTTGGAGAGCAGAAACTAGAAGAGGCTAATATATGTATATGTGTGTGTGCACACACACGCATACCCTAATCACAGAACTAAACTGGCACTAATAAAGGCAAATATGTTAAGGTGCTTTGGAAGAATCCCTCAATAAAAATCAGGCTGGCTCCCTCCTTGCTGGTTTTCTGGAAAACTGAATTCCTTTTGAAGGGAGGGTCTTTTTTATGTTTATACCTGAGGCTATCTTGTTTCCTAGTTGCTTTGTGTATTTTTCTTTTCCTTTTATATTTTGTTTTTGTATCGGGCTTTATGTACATTGAATATGAAAAGTCTACACACCCACGTTAAAATACCAGGTTTTGAGATGTAAAAAAATTCGATAACTTCAGAATTTTTTTACCTTTATTTTAACATATAAGCTATACAATTCAATTGAAAAACAAACTGAAATCTTGTAGAGGGCAAAACAAAAAAAAAGTACAATAACATGGTTGTATAAATGTGCACACTCAAACAAATGAACAAAATTCATTTGTTAAAACACCTTTTTGATTTTATGATAGCATTCAGTCTTCGAGGTCAGAGCCTAACCGCATGGTACATCTTGCCCTAAGCAAGGGCAATCAGAATGCAAGGGAATTTCCTGTGCACAGCCCTCTTCAAGTAATCCCACAGATTTTCAATTGGATTCAGGCCTCGGCTCCAAAACTTTGAGCCGTAGTGGAGCAAGGTTAGAATACAGTACTGCAGGCTACTTCTGCTGATTGCTGGCTGCCTTCAGTTTGGCAGTTCAGTTCTCACCGGCTCAATGTTGACTCAGCCTTTCATCCTTCCGAGGTCAGTAAAATGAGGACCCAGATTGTGTGGGGCAATATACTGGACTCTGTAAACTGCTTAGAGAAGGTTGTGAAGCACTGTGAAGTGGTATATAAATCTAAGTACTATTGTTATCTTCTTCTGGTGATTTGAAAGTTTGCTTTAGATCATCGTCGTGTTGAAAGCTGAAATTCCTCTTCATCTTCAGAATTTTAGTAAAGACCTGAAGATTTTGTGCCAAAATTGACTGATATTTGGGACTGTTCATAATTCTCTTACTGTTGACTATGGCCCTAATTCTTGCTGAAGAAAAGCAGTTCCAAAGCACAAAGCTATCAATTTTCACTGTGGTTATGGTGTACTTTTGCTGATGCACAGTATTGTTTTTGTGCCAAAGATATTTTTGGCATTAGGGCATTATGACCTTGGTCTCATCAGACCATAACATGGTTTTGTCAGACTTGATGTAGGTTTTGCAAAATGTAACTGGGTTTATATGTTTACTTTGTAAGAAAAGGCTTCCGTCTTGCCATTTGAGTCCACAGCTCAGACTGTGGAAATGAAGAATATGGGAGATTATTGTCACTTGTAGTACACAACCAGGACTACCCAGAAATTCCTGCAGCTCCTTTAATATTGTAGGTCTGTTGCAGCCTCTTGGACCAATTTTCTTGTTTTTTTTAGCAATTTTGGAGGAACCTTCAGCTCTTGGTAATGTCACTGTCGTGCCATATTTTCTTTACTTGTTGATGACTTTCTTCACTGTGTTCCATGCTATATCCAATGCCTTGAATTTTTGGGGGTACCTTTCTTCTGACTGATGCCTTCCAACAATGAGATAGACCCCTTTGATGTTTTATAAGCTATTTGAAGACCATGACTTTGCTGTGAGATGCAACTGTGTAAATGTCGGGAAAATCCTACTAGAACACCTGAAGTTTGATCAGAGTCATTTTAATTTATGGCAGGTACATATTGACTACTATTTAACAACAGTTTGTATGTGATATATTAATTCTGAACACAGTTACTTCCTTCTTATAAGAGGGTGTCCGCACTTATGCAACTGTGTTATTATACATTTTTTATTTTATTTTCCCCCTAAAAGAATTCAGTTTGCATTGTACAACTTCGATATGATATTAAAGCGGGAAATTTTTTGATGTTATTTGTCTTGATCAGATTTTTTTTTCATATCAAAAAACTGGCATTTTAGTAGTGGTGTGTAGACTTTTTACATCCACTATAGTTATTGATAGAGTCTTTGATTGTGACAGAGTAGAAGTTTAATATCTACCTTGAGAAGACACTGGAGGTCCAGGAGTCTTATTAGGTGTCCTGCTTGGCCTTGATGGAAGAGTTGGAGGCAGACCCTCTGATGGAGTAGGGGACTGGCAGGGGCTTGAACGAGGGGAAGAGGCAGGTGAGGCTCCAAGACTAGAGCCTGAAGCTAGCTGTAGATGTTGTGGGAGAATTTCTTCTACTTCAGTACTATAATCGTCAACATCACCTTGAAATGAAAAAAATATTCCGATAAATTGTACCATAATTTTTCGATTATGCAGAAATATAACATTTTAATACACAGTCTCAAAGTTTAAAATGTGAATGCATTCAGGTTTCATTTATTTTAATGTCATATAGTGCAATATAATTAATTTTAATTTGCTCATTTAGGCACCTCTCAACTCCAAACTGATAAAATAAATATTAACAGTTATATAAAGATAAAAATAAACAAACAAGAACTTATGATGGATCTAACTAAGCTAACCCTCATACAATTTGACAGGGACCCGAATCACCTAATCCAAGGCCCTGGACAACAGCCAGGTCTCTTAAGTTTTTTGGGAGCACTAGTACAGTAGAAACCATATAGATATTAGCACACTTATTGCTAATTAGATTATTGGAACCCTGGCATCTTGTCGATAAACAGTAGCTTAACTATTTTACATTTTTCAGTGTTCTATTTGAAATTTAGGTATACTCTAACATCTCATTCTGGTAAATATGTGCCAAATAAAGGTAATAATTTCATATAAATTGTTATTGCTAACTTGGTTCCATACAGAATCAATAAGGTAAATTTAGAAATTTAGAAAAGACGTTCATGAACTAAGTATTTATGTGGTATGAACAAATGAGAAAAGTTTTTATTCTTATCCTAAAATTCAATAGATTCAACTGTGATATGTTGTACATTTGTAACACTGCTGTAAGATAGCATCCACTGAACAAAATCAATCTTGAATCTGGCAAACCTTCCATATCATAGTCTGCAGTAACTTCGGCATCTTCACAAAGCAAAGTAGAACTTGTTGATGAAGGCAGACCAACATTAACTCTCTCCAAACTAATTTCATCTTCTAAGTTCTTAATCCAATGAGGGTTTTTTAGAGAAATGTTGGCAGTTTTCCCAAGAACCTGAATTTCAACCAGAAAGAATAATTCACATAATTTCTTTAAAAATCAAATCAAAACAACTCCCCCAAACAAAAAGTTATTTATACAGTAATTAAAGAGAAAAGAACAAACATGATCATTTGAAAAATTAACCTAGAAATAGGAACATCTGCAAAAGTGTACCAAACAATATTGTGACCCAGATGATATTCTGCCCCTTTTTGTTTATGTCATGACATCCCTCACAAGGAGTAGTTTTAATATGACACAATACACGTAGTCCTTGACTTACAACCACAATTGAGCCTAAAATTTCTGTTGCTAAGTAAGACAGTTGTTAAGTGAGTTTTGCCCCATTTTACAACCTTTCCTACCATAGTTAAGTGAATCATTGAAGTTGTTAACAACTGTCGGAATTGTTTGAAATAAGTATAATAATTTTGGCAACGTGTTCTTTTTTATTGTAGCTATCTGTGATGACCCAGAGTATAACACAGACATAACAAAATCCAAAACGTAAATAAATGTCCTTTAATGCCTCCAATTTGGCCCCATTGTGCAATAATACTCAGTTGGAGATAAAACATACTCAGAAATACTCTTCAAAAGAAAGTAATGCAGTCCGAATTTAATGAGCAGATAAGAGGTGAAATAAAAAACCAAACTACAATGACAAAATCTCCACAACGGAACAAGAGAAGTATTTACCAAATTCAAGGAGACACAGTCTGTTGGAAGGACACCAACCAAGATAACTTAAGACCAAAATAAAACACGCTTTATTTCCAGTGTTTGCCAGTACGCAGGTCCAAACTCTTACTCAGTTCTCACACCTGCAGCCCATGAAGAGGATCAAGGCCTTTTCCTCCTAAGACCACGTCTCTCCCTTATCCTCTCCTCCCTGCATGCCCTAGGATGGATAGGGGATGGGCCTGGGTCCTCCTCTGACTGATCAGCCGGCCTCTGCTCTTCCCCAGCCTCCTCCACCACCTCTGGAGCCACATTTCCACTCCCTGTCAGCTGTTCCTCCTCTCCCTCAGAATCAGTCTCCTCCAGGGGCATGACACTCCTATCAATCAGTGATTGCTGCAGATTTTCCCATTTCTCCAGATCTATTTTAATTTGTTACATCAATTTATAATAATTATTTTCCTTTATAGTTACACATCTTGCTGTTAAATTAATCCCTCAGTATTGTATTTTCTTTGTAATCTGAATATCTATTCTCTTCATTAATTCTTTTTTCTGCATTTCTGTAAGATTTTTAACTAATATCTTAATTTTCTCTTTATTTTCAATCCTGCCATTTTGCCATATTCCTCAGTTTTTTTATTAGCTTAGGCAAATGCCTATAACTTATAATTTTCTTTTTTTATTTCCAAACCTTTTATCTCTGTATCTTGTCTAATATTTCTATTTAGCACCTCAAGTGTCAGTATAAATAATAGGGAAGACAAGGGAGCATCCTTGTCTTGTACCTTCTTAAATAGCAACCTTCTCTTGTCATGTCTCCATTTACCATCACTTTTGCTGTTTGCTTATATCGCCTTAATCATATTAATAAATCTCTCCCCGTATCTTTCAACTGTGCTAACATAAATTGCCAGTTCAAATTGTTAAATGCATTCTGTGCATCTAGGAAGATCAATGCCATTTGCTTCCCTGGATGTGCTTTGTAGTACTCCAACGTGTTTAAAATTATTCTCATATTGTCTTTAATTTTGTTTCTTAGGCAAAAATCCATTTTTTGTCTGGATGTACAAATTGATTTTAAAATATTTTAAGTCTTTCTGCAATTATTGAAGCATATATTTTATAATCCGCATTCAATAAGGATATTGGCCTGTAGTTTTTTAGCTGTTATAAGTCTGAATCCTACTTTGTTATGAGCATAATATATGCTTCTGTACATGAGTTTGGTACTTTTGCTTCTAACAATACTTCATTAAACACTTCCAACATTGGTTTACTTAAAATATTTCCCAACCTTTGTAAAGTTCTGCTGGCAGTCCATTTGGACCTGGTGTTTTCCCATTTTTTTTGTCTCTTAATTGCTTCTATTAATTCCATCATTGTTATATATTCATCTAACATGGCTTTTACTTTTTCAGATATTTCAGTTCTGCTTTTTAAAAATAGTTCTATTTTGTCTTCTGAGAGTATCTCTTGGTTCATTTGCATTTTCAAATAAATTTGTCAGCTCATAAAATATTTCTATGATCTTTGAGAATTGTCAACAGGAAGTAAGGGGGGGGGAAGGGGTTTGAAAGAGTAGTGTGGTAGCTTGGAAATCAAAAGTGCACTCCATAAATAGTTTTCAAAGATAGTAACTAGGTGACTGAAGTTTCTGCTGTGCACAATTCTAACCGGAGAACATGATTGATGACTCCTGGCTATGAATGTGTCTCATTAGAGAATATGAATTATAATACATCCAGGGGGTGGGGAAAAACCAGGGTCAAGGGTAACAATGAATTATGTGTCTCAGAGTCAGCTACACCCAGGCAGTGCCAGGCATGTTAACTCCCAATAACTTCTTTTGAAGTTTTGGAAGTTTGGCTCGAGACTCATGATTTAATTGGGGTAACTACCAGAATCCTGACAGTTAACCATCTCTGCATAATTCATCATCATTACCGGGACACCTGACGTCTGGCCTTTAGCGTTTCTAATTTTTTGTGCTAATTCTTCCTTATCTATTATATTTAACTTGTTTTTTATTAATTCCATTTGACTTTTTAAGCTCTTTTTGGGTGGTTCTTTTTGTAGTTCTGTCTCTAAACTCTTATATTTTTCTTCTAATGTTTTTTTATTTTGTTTCTTCCTCTTGTTTTCCTTCCCATATAAGTTATGACTAAACCTTTAATGTATGCCTTGGCTATATCCCATACATTTTGTAGTGAGGCCTCTTCTTTTCCATTCTCTTTGAAGAAAAAGTCTAATTCTTTTTCCATGAATTGAATAAATTCCTTATTGTTTAATACTGATTGATTCAACATCCATCTTAGCTTTCTTTTTTGTCCTTTCCATATAACTTTTATTGGATTGTGGTCTGCCCAATTACCTTTTTCTATATTCATTGGCTTTCAATTCGGCTGACATCCATATCGTATCTATCCTTGACTAAGACATATGCCTATTTGAATAGAATGAGTACTGATTTTCCTTAGGATGTATCTCTTGCCACATATCTTGGATGCCTAGTTCTTCAGCCATTTAAAAAAAATAACTTTGGTAATGTTTTCCTTTTTTATTCACTTTCCTGGTTTTAAATTCTAGTTCCACATCTACAATTGCACTGAAGTCTCCCACTACACAAATATTTTCGTACTCTAATTCTACTATTTTCTTATGTAGTTTATGATAAAAGTCTTCTTATTTACTGTTTGGTGAATAAATTGCTAACAGGAGTATCTGTTTATGATTCATTGTTATCTCCACTATAAAAGTCCTCTGTTCTTCATCTATAAATATTTGCTTAGCATTTATTGTTAGTGTCCAAATTTTGATCATGTGAGGGTCTGCTGGAATGGTCCTAAGTGTGAAAAATGATCCTGTTACTTTTTTCAGTGCCGTTGTAACTTCAAACATTCAGTAAGCCAAAGGTTGTAAGTTGAGGACTACCGTTATATTGTTCATTTTGCTGAGGTTGATATAATTTGCTGCAAAACACAATGGTTATATATGCAAACATACATGGAAACAATTAGAGAAAATTTTAGAAATAACCACTTCATGTTGCTTCATCATTCCCATGTGTCCTAAAATACTACTGACTCAGGAAAAAAATATGTACATTAAAGTACAGTACACCTCAAAATCAAATCCCATATTTTACAAATTATGCAAGAATGATTTATCAAATATCTACACCTAATGATTACAGAATATTAAAATAAATCACAATACCATACAGTCTGCTTACACCAGTATTATTTATAAGTGTAGAAATAGAAATAGAAATGATTGTTACCTCAATACCATTCAGATCCTGAACATTTAAAGCAGAGCTGCCTTCCAAAAATGTCACCCACATTTTATCTTCTACAAATCTGTAAAGTGTAACAAAATGTAAACATGAATGACACAACATACTGAAGAATATTACTCATCTATATTTTGTCTCTGTAGTTTGTTTTTTCAGTATATCTACTTTAGCCAAACTGACTAGCATGATACATAATACCTGAAACAAAAAGTAGATGCAGAAATACCTACAAAACTTACTGCAAAGTAATAAAAATGTTTATTAAAAAATATTAAAGAGAATCCTCTTGCCATTCCAATTTGGAACTGAAGCCTGAATACATAGCCATAATTCTTAAGACAATATTATATATTTAACATTTAGCCCAGCTGACATACAACACCAAGCCATAAAATTGCTTCAAAATGTTTTGGCATAGGAAATGTTGTCCAAATATGTTAAAAAATATTTACGAACTTTGATAAGTTATAGTAAAACACTGCCAAGCAAAAGTGTCAACATTGTTCAGTCTATTACTTCCATACCATTTGGATTGTTTCAATACTTATCATACAATATTATACTACATTATTTCTCATAAATATCCAATCCCAGGTAACCTTATATTTAAAAGCAATGCACAGAAACAAAGGTATTTTCTGTTGTAAGCATGGGCAGTATAAAAAGGCCTGAAACAAATGAATATATATATATAAGAAACTCTAAAATGCATACCTTCCATTTGTATTTTATATGTCTATTACTGAAAATTTATAAGTAGTCCTTGACTTCCAACCACAATTCAGCCCAAAGTGTATGTTGCTTAAGTGAGACACTTGTGAAATGAATTTTGTCCCATTTTACAATTTTTCTTGCCACAGTTGTTAAGTGAATCACTGCAAATGTTAAGTTAGTCACATGGTTGTTAAGTGAATCTGGCTTCCCCATTGACTTTGCTTGTCAGAAGTTTGTAAAATGGTCATGTCACTTTTTTTGTAACTTCGAATGGTCACTAAATGAACTGTTGTAAGTTGAAGACTACCTGTAACTGTATTATCAATAGTGTTATAGAAAAGTCTATGTTGGGAAGCTTCTCTGAAAATTGGAATAATTTTGCCTTTTGTCCTACCCTAATCTTCCCAAAATATTGTAGACAACATAAAGATTTATCATTTTAGCTTACTCTAAACAAAATATTTTGAACATTTCAAGAAAAAGTTGCAGTATTTACAACTGAATTTGTTCTAACCTTATAAGTATAACTTCACCATAAGTTGCAAATTTTTGAAGAAGTTCATCAATCAAATTATCATCAAAATAGTTATCTTCTAATGATGATCCTTTAATGGAAATCATTATAGTGCCATCAGGAGGTCCCTGAACTGCAATTACTTCCTTGTAAACTTTGTGTCGCTCTTCTGCATCAACTTCAAAAATATCTATATCAATCAATGCAACAACAGGCCTGAAAATATATCAATAAAAGTCATAAATTAATCCAAAGTTATGGATCATATTGGAAAAGTTTTTCAAAGGATGAGAAGCTATTATGAAAGGGTAAGTTCAAACCTATGGTCAGATGTTTTTAATTCTGCCCGTCCATAATATAGAAGACTTCCTGGATTCCATGTGTAAAGAAGTTTATTTTCATCATCAAAATTGGAGTTCAGAAGGTCCATGTCTTCCGCTAAAAAGAAAAAGTGATATTTTCTAGAGATCTCAGATTATCAGACTACAAAAGGAAAAGGAAATCAGTCTGAAATTCTCACTTCAGTTTTGTACTAAAACATACATTCTAAATATAATCTACAAGCATATACATTAAAATACTCCAAGTAGTGAATTGGAATTTCACTTCAGAGCTTTTTCCACAATACCGTATTATTAGAAAGAAACTTTTAGAATATATTTAATGCATTTCTAGTATTACAATGTTTGTGTTTTCCACAAAACACACCAAACCAAAAAACCAAAGCTATCCACGAATCAGATATAATTATTTTTTATAATTCGAATGCTTCTCATTTTTGTACAGAATATTTACAAAACTAAATCTTATCAGACTACTTTGTATTGGCAATATTCAATTTCATGGTCTGACCTGATCGGTCAAAAGGCCATTTTCGTCTTCTCCACAGTATCCGATCTGTCCAAGCTGGTGTACGACATTTTTCACTGGTATCATAGTCATCCGAAAATAAATCGTATTTATATGTTGGAGCAAAAGCTACTTTTCCCTCAACAAAACCTCTAAATATCTGTAGGAAGGAAACTAGAGTATTAGGAAAACTTTAATATTATACAAGTATCATACAAAGCTACAAAGCACAACTTATTCTTGCTATATAAAATTTATTTATGAAATTCTGAATATTATAAGTGGTATTAACTCCTTGGCCGATACTGCTAGATTAGGTAGAATTTAGAAAAAAATTCTGTCTACAAAAGAAAAGAAAAAAGCAAAACATAAATGCTGCAGACTGTACAAATGACATATATGTGAAAAAGTGACAAAAATAATTATTAAAAAGTCAAGATATGTTTATGAATGTTCATGTTGGGATTTTTTTTATTCTTATGATCTCTATGTATCTTCAAAGATGGAAAAAATGTTGCATTTTACTCAGTGATGTAGATTCCACATTATCGGACACCTGGATACTGAAACACATTTAACTAGTCTTACTAATTTAAAATACTACTCTCTGTCAGTGTTAAGGTTGGCAGAAGCTTAAAATAGGCTATCCTTACCAAAGAATCAGTTTCCAACAAAATACTCTGAAGAAGAAATACATATAATTCATGTGCATGGCCTTGTACTGAGGTTGTATGCATGATGAATGATCCCATAGCAATTTTTTCTTTACATCATAATGGCTAATCTGACTGAATTTATACAATGTTACCTCTACTACACCACTTCAAAGAAAGCCAGTATATCAAAAAGATGCGTGTCTGTTTTTTGCCCAAAGAATTTGCAAACTGAAAACTAAAGAGAAATTAGAATATTTAATTTATTTATCTGGTTGTTACCTATAAAGGGCTACACAGCATAGGACCTGGTTATTTCCGTCTCCTATAGCAATATCTACCTTCCTGATTCAATCTTCCAGAGTTGGCACATTTGGGGTCCCTTCAATTAAAACAACAATTTATTAGGACCTTTGGAAGAATACATTCTATGTATTCCCATTGTCTACCCATTGGAAATGAGGTTTTTCCTGAGATCTGGATGGCCCCATTCTGCTGTTGTGTAGAATAACCAAGAAGACTCTTGGCTTGACCCTTTACCAAGGCCTTTGAGAAGGAAGGGTGAGATCCCTTGCTAAATTTCATCTAGTTTCTTGTGCTTGTTTCTTGTGCTTGATTTTTCAGCATTTTATTGTTCATTGTTGTGAACTATTCAGAGTTACTGGAAATTGTATGAGCTAGCACACAATTTTAATAAATTATTATTACCCAAAATATGCTATTTGTGTATCAAGCAGAATAATGACAGTGGAGATTGATGATTTTTTAAAAAATAATACACACAATAGAAATGACATTTTTTATTTTTTTCATTATTATATATTATTATTTGTAGGCATTTATTAATTTTATTACTCCTATTAATTATCTCTTAATTGATCACTAAAAATTAAATGGAACTAAAACTAAAGAGAAAATTATTTCATGGTATATGGCATGGTTTGAATTTTTTACTTCCATGCTTTTATTCTTGTCAGCCAAAAGAGAAATCCACAAATGTTCTAAGTCAATGTGCAATTCTCTTTTTCTCAGTGGCTTCTATAACACTTTTTATGCTTTATTATGTACAGTATATCTCTATCTGTACTGCATATTTGGGCTGCATAATCATAATCAAACTATAACCGGCCATTTTTGACCATCTTATTTGGATTCAGCTTCCACTGGCTGAAGTAAAGCAATACACTAAGCATAAAAAAAGCAAGATCTGAGTGCAACAAATGCATTCAAATGATACTTAATTTGCCAACATCACATGTACAATGTATGCAAATTGGTTATGACTGGAGCTTATAAGATCTCTGGCAGATAAAAAAAGAAATATAAAAAGGTTCATTAATATCAAAAACAAGAGACTCCTGGTGACCCAATAGCAATGAAAAATAAAAACCTGTAATCTTTTCAAGTTGTGCAAAATCAAAGGAAGCAGTGCTAATGTTTTCTTTGCTTAAGTGTAATTAAAAGGTTCTAGAGCAGTGGTTCCCAAACTTTTTCAATCTACCGACCCCTTGGTGCTACAAACTCATCCTTGGTGCCCCCCACCCAAGGGTGGGATGCAAATTTCTGTAGGCATGGCCTAATTTGAGGGTGTGGCTTGCTGGTCATGTGACTGGGTGGGAGTGGCTTGCTGGTCACATGACTGGCTGTGGCGGCTTGCTGGCTGGGCATGGCTTGCTGGTCACATGACAGGGTAGGTGTGATTTGGTGGTCATGTGACTGGGTGGGCATGGCCAGGTGACTGGCAAACCAAATCAAGTTCTCCTTCCACTTAAGGCTGTTTGTCTTAGCACAGTTTCTAATTTAAACTGGTCTCCCAGAAACTGACTCGTTTTGAGTTTTACAGTCATCCAACCACATACACACAAACTCCCGGCTAACCCCTGGAGCAATTCACCACACTATAGGCCAAAGCATCTTGATGTAGAATTCTAGGCACTGTGAATTTAAAAGTCTAATCACGAGATGTCTTTGCCAGAAGTTCTTTGTTTGATTTTCTACATATTATTGTTGCTGAGACTTCATAAATCTTACGTGGTTGTCCCTTTCAATTTTGCTTACAATAACCGCTAAGAACTTTTGTAGAATTCTTGTGCAGACAAAAGAAATACCACCATCGACATTTGCTCATACTTTGTCAAAATCCAGTGCCCAAACACGCACGTAATGAGCAATAGTGCTAAGTGCCACTGCCGCCACACGGTCCTAACCGCATTGAAAGCCAATCTGACATATTGGAAAAGCATGCTATCCCAGAATTCACTAGCCAAGTGCAATTTGGCCCAATGCAGCTATCAGACAGTCAATTAGGTGGTGAGAGAGGGACAAGGAGATAAGAGAGAGAAGTGAGAGGAGCGTGGAGAGAGAGGAGAAGAAGGAAAAGAGAAAAATAATGAAAAAGGACAAAGAAAGAGGTGCGATGGAAAGAAGGACAGAAGAAAAAAGAAATAAAGGAGGGAATGGAGGAGGGGAGGAAGAAAGCATAATGAGATACTCTATGCTAGTTGCAATCACTTTGCTCGCAGCAGGGTTACAGCCAGGGAGTGTGTGCATGCACAAAAGATCTGCGGATTATTGGTGAAATCCTCTTCACTGTTGTTTAACATTTAACTGTTAACATTTTTGATTGCACAATCTTCAGATTGGCACCTTTCGAATTATCATTGGAAAACTAATGATTTTACGCTAGTGGACAATGTCCAATGAGGATCACATACCTGTTAAAGCCTCTAACAATTTCTTGAATAAGTTCCTTGATAGTCTTCGAATAGGTATTGATTACACCAAAAAACCTTTAACAATAAAGCATCACCAAAAATATTTTCTATTATCGCTGGCATAATGTTTCAAATATGGTAATGAAAGGGGCCTTCATAGTTTCTATTACTCACTAGGCCTTCCTGCCATTATTCTAATTCTACAAGAATGCACAGGTCGTGCTCTACCTCCTCTCCTCTATCTCTCACTCTCTCTCCTCTCTCTCTATCTCTCTCTCTCTCTCTCTCTCTGTCTCTCATCTCTCTCAGAAGTGTAATAGATTTGATAAATAGCAGCAGCATCTAGTGCATGAATATGTTCGACCTTTTGGATATGTAGGTAATATAATTCAGTAGTGGGAGGGAGGATAATAGGTTGTTAATCTATATTGTTAGTAGATATGTAGACAGGATCAGGTAGGCAGCACTAGAGGGCAGACAAGACTAGAGCCACATTTTGTATCGATAGAGCAGATCTATATTGGTTAGATAGATAAGCTACTTAGTAGTAGTGTTTGTAACAGGAAAGGCAGCAGGCAGACAACTTCTTGAGTATGTATGTATGTTATTCAGTATTATGTATGTAGTTTATGGACAGACAACAATAGAAAAAAGGAAAGAAAGAAAGAAAAGAGTTGGTGGACAGCTAGATAAAATACTTTGAGAAAGAGAAGCAAACCACAGAGGGAATTTGAAGTCCACAACAAGTTGCTAATTGAGAAACCAACATGATGAATTATATTCCACCACATTCTGGTATATGCATTATCATGCGTGATTCCATGGCATAGTCAATGAATAAACCATGCTAAGATCTTCTGCTCACTTAATCAGCCTCTCCCTTCTGCAGCCCCTCAGAGCGCCCTCCCCTCTTCCCCTTCGCCAGCCCACTTGCATCAATTTTGCAATGCCAACCTCCCGGAAGACAGCGATATGCAGCCGACCTTCAACCCTCTTGCTTCAACCCAATCCACTTATCCATCGGCCAAGCAAAGGAGGTACCTGCATACTCTCAAGATCTCCCACTCAGTGAAGTCATTCTGCCTCATTCATCACTGCTACACCAGGAGGAGCAAGCATGTAGAAGACAGTCCCACGACAGAGAGCGAGAACGATCGCTTGGAAACTAAGCAAGCAAGCAAGTGCAGGGCTCAGTCGGAAGAACCGGGCTGCAGAGGGAGGCTAGGTTCTAGGTCCTAGACGGCCACATAGAACTGAACCGAACCGAGCCACATGCCTTGGAGAGCCGCAGCTGCACCCACCCACGTCCTGCATGCAAGCCCGGCTGGCTGGAGAGGCAGAGGCCAGGCGGGAACTGCATGCTCCCTTGTTCTCTGGGGAAGGGGGCCCTAACACCCACCCCTTCCACTGCGCGCCTTGGGAGGGATTTGCTTTCGGGCCTTCTGGCACACTTCCGCCACTTCCACCGGAGAGGGCAGCCTGCAAGCTAAGGCGCCTTCTTTCCACCACCTCCCACCTCTCCCCCCCCAGACTCGGCAAGGCTCACCACACACGGGTTCCACATTCGAGGCGCTGGCTATGGAGCAATGAAACAGTCAATGGGCTGCGTGGCTGGCAGTCAGTGAGCCTGCGGGACCGGCACCTTGAACACCCTCCTGATATGTCTTACCACCCCCCTGCCAGCCCCCTTGCCTCTTATCGCCCCAAGGCATCCGCCCCCCAAGGGGTGGTGCCGCCCACTTTGGGAACCACTGTTCTAGAGCCTCAAATGAACTGAAAACCTCCTATTTGCAAACAGAAATATAATACTGTGGGGCACAAAATAACTGTGATACAACCCATCAGACTAGTAATACTTCTAAAAAGCCAGATAACTAAGAAGCTTTTGATACTGAAGATACTCAACAGTTAGCAGCAACACTCAACAGTTAGCAGCAGAGGAAAACCATATATCTTTTAAGGAAATGTGCAATGTTACCTGCCCTGCATTTTTCTGGTTAACAAGTTGATCTCCTGCAATAAGAGCATCCCAATTCTGCTGCCGAATTAGTTCTTTTACTTCCTCATTAGGAAGATCTATACGATAATTAAAATCACCACACCAAAATACATAGTCATGTGAAAACAGCATTCTGCCCTGAAACACAAGAATAATTTGGGTACAACACATATTTATTATTAAGTTACAGTACAGGTTATCCTTGACATACAACTGTTAATTTAGAGACCTTAAAGTTACAACAGCACTGAAAAAAGTGACATATGACCAATTTTCACTCTTACAATCATTGAAGCATCCCCATAGTTGTGTGATCAAAATTCAGGCACTTACAACTGACTTATATTTATGATGGTTGCAGTGTCCTGAGGTCATGTGATCATCTTTTTTGCCTTCTCACAGGCCAAATCAACGTGGTAGCCAGATTCGCATAAGAACCATGTTACTAACTTAACAACTGCAGCAATTCACTTAACAAGTGTGACAAGAAAGGTTATAAATTGGGACAAAATTCACTTTAACTGTCACACTTAGCAACAGAAATTTTAGGCTCAATTGTGATCATAAGCAATATGCAATACTTGCATTCACAATATTTTGTCAGTCTCCATTTGAAAGAAGAGATATTTGGCTAATTTCACTTTTACATTATCATGTTACTGCCTCATCCATTTCACTATATATTTCAGACACTTTATTTATCTGCAACTGACAGGAACTAGAATACCTGTACAGAGTGTTTCTTCTACCTCTACAATCCTTTATCAATCAAAGTTTATCACAGCACATAACTACAAGACCTCAGAAGACAATCATAATTATTTTCAATGAGCTGATTTAGATAATTCTATTTATCTTATTTAGCCTGGCCCTGCAAGTCCAATTACAAGGCTAATTTATATTTACTTCCTGTTAGATTGGCACTTGTATATTACAGCTATTCTTCTAAATGTTTGAGAGGTCAAAAATGGATATTTTTTCTCATTTGTAACAGTCACATGATAAATTTTGCTCTTTTCACACAAAGTCTTTGGGGAGATAAGTACCATCACTAACCAAAGAATTGAGTATTCCCCAGAAATAGGTTTATTGCATTTATGGGACCAAATCATAAACTTAATAAAAAAAACTTAATGTAACATTGGAAAACTCTAGGTAACATAACCATTGAGTTGCAGATTAATAAGACCTATTATATTGGGGAAAAAAGCCGCATACAAAGTGAATTCATGAGACATCAAAGACAGGAACCACATCAAATTTGGATGGGTTTTATGATTTATCTCAACAGCAAAAAACACGAAATCCTGGTTTTGCCAGTTGGGTTGGGGTCCTGAGGGGGTTTGCTGACTGCTGGAGGTGGTTGACAGGGTGAGATGATCTCATCCTCATGCCAGCCGTTTCCTTGATTTTAGTTATGTATGTAGCTTTTGAAATTTTAATTGTTTTATATATATCTTTTTTATTATCTGTAAGTTGTACAGAGTTTCCTTATAGGGGAGAGGGCCAGCATATAAATTAACAAAGTAGTCATAAATAATCTTTTATGCTTCATATATATGACAATTTTTAAATGCACAGTACCTGCTCTTTTATCCTCACTGCAGATAGCTTTTATTTCCATATTCCTCCCTTTTTTCTGCATAGATTTATGTTAATTTTGTCACTTGATATTGTTCATTAAAAACTAATAAAATTAAATTTTATTTTTACTTCCAAAATATTTGATAGATCATGGAAAGTAAGTGCAGTGATGACTAGAAATAAGTTATTGATATTTATTAAATGTTGATCATTCTTCTATTGAAATATACATAAAAATAAAAGTACAGATGAAAATCAAATCTTAGTCTCTGATTATAGTATTTTTGCACAAATCTGTTCATGTAACATTTATGGGGGGGTTTTTTTCTTGAAATTCAGTATTTATTAGAATCTTTTCAGACAATATCAGAGTTAGGAAATTTAATTTCATCTTACCATTGGGAAGCTCAGTTTCCGACATATTTCTACAAAATCTTCATTTCTCTCTTTGACTTGTGACTGCCCTGCAGCAAAGTGACTGCATACAAAGCAAAGACTGGATGTATGAAACAACATTCGAATAGCTACTGCACCCTTATTACCAGTAGCTCCTCCCATGCCAGTCTTTACAGTGTCTACTGCAACATCCCTACAATGAAAATTAAAACAAATTCAATTAGATAGTCAAAATATGTAATTTTCATTTTTTGTTCAAGTTTTCAAAACATTTAAGTCTTATCACCTGCAAATAATTTTAACTGTCTAAGATGATCAGATTCTATCATCACTGAGTACATTCAGTGGTCCAGTCCAGTGATATTCGTACAATAGTAAAGTATTTAACTAAGAATATTTATTCTTATATCAGTTTCAAACTGAATTTTTGGATTCATGCTAGGTGGGAACATTTTGAAAACACATTACCAAATAATGTCTGAACAGAAAATATTATGGAAAACAATTTTTTCCCATTTTGAAATGAGTTTTTCCCCTCAGAATAGCATGTGTATAGAAACAGAATAGAAAAGCAATGAGGTCAAGGAAATCAAATTATATCAAATTCAGTTTGAGGTCACTGATAGGATTCTATGAGGGATATATATAATATGATCTGTTTGGTACTAGCAGATCCCTAATACACTCTAAAATGTCATATTGAGTGTCTCCTGTTTCTCTCTCTCTCTTTCTAGAGAGCTTTCTATGGTGTGTTTTACAGCAGGAAAAATATTCCCAAGCACATACTAAATAAAATATATATCAACATTTTTTCTCTTTAGCGGTTACTTTTGTAAGTATAATCACATAAAATTGATTATTGAAATTAGGATAGGAATATCTGTGGTTATATCTGTAAGTTTGTTTCATGAAGGTTTTAATATGTAGCTAAAAATAATACATGCATCAATCAAGAGTGATAATATGACCTAAAATGGTGGGTTTTAACCTGTCAGAACATTTACCTGATAAAAGGGGCATGTTGAGGTCTGATGAATACAAAGAGGCACACACCCACCAATTGTTCTGAAGCCAAGAGAACATATTTGTAATCTCTTGAGATCGTCTTCTGCAGCTCAGCAGCCCATAACTTCTGATTAGTTGTACTGCCAGTACAGACAAAATAATATTTCAGTTTTTATAGGATCTGTACATTAATTTTTTCTGAAAATAAAAGTTAAGTTCTTTTAAAAAAACTAAAATTGAAAAGTAGGAACTTGTAGCAATACAGGTAATCTGCGAATTACAACAGTTTATTTAGTGACCATTCAAAGTTACAATGGCACTGAAGTGATTTACAACAGTTTTTTTCACATTTACGATAACTGCAGCATCTTCATGGTCATGTGATCAAAAATCAAATGTCTGGCAATTGATTTATATTTATGATGGTTGCAATGTCCAGGAGTCGTGTGATCACCTTTGGTGTCATGTGATCATCTCTTTTTAAAAAAATAAATTTTATTGATTTTACAATTAAAACAAACCAACAACACATACATAAATGAAAGAGAGAAAAAGAAGGAAGAAGAAAATAGAAAGAAAAAAATAGAAAACAATTAAAAACAT
>BHFT01068507.1:0-29836 GCA_004320025.1 Laticauda laticaudata
GTGTGTGTGTGTGTGTGTGTGTGTGTGTGTGTGTGTAGAGAGAGGGGTTAGATCGGATCTCTCTCTCTCCCACCGTCACAGCAAGTCATCAGTCAAAATTCATATAAGTGGTTCCTGGGATTTAAAATTATGAGTTTGGTGGTCCCTGAGGTCCAAAAGATTGGCAACCCCTGAACTAGATGACCCCGTTAGGGCTCACTGCCTTAGAACGGCAAGGAAAATTCTCAGGGACTACTCACATCCTGCTCAGCACTTCTTCACTCTCCTATTATTGGGTAGGAGATATAAAGGCATAGCCAGCCGTACCAACAGGGTGAAGAACAGTTTCTACCCAGGGAGCTGTCAAGACTCCTGAACAGAAAATAACTTCATGTCAACATAGTATGATAGACTTGCAGGGACGGTAGGTTGAGCAACAAGGTTAGATAGTGTAATAAGGTTGGGTTTGGGTTAGGGACTTTTATCCTCACTGTGAGTTGTTGGGGGGAGGGTGCACGAAGGGAGGCTCAGCCAATTTTATTGTATGTTGTAGTCTGACAATAAAGATAATAACGAACCATGATGAAAACCATAGTTTAGTACAATGTACTATCCTGCTTATCACACTCAAAGGGGCGCAAAACAAAATTGATAATTACGTTCATCAGGGAACTCATTAATGCTCTCCAGAAGAGGATGTTACATGATCCCAATAATCCAGTTACACAAACTATGATTTGAGCTTTTTGTCTGAACTCAACCCTCGCCTGGTCCTCCTCAAGGCCAGAAGGCAGGCTTTTTTCTGCTATTGAGGTATCAAAGTTCAACAGGTAGCATTAGGCCACATGTCCGCACACCTGTTGAACTTCTACCTGCCACGCGACAATCATAAACGAAGCCGCCTCATGGGGGAAAGTGTCCATTTCCCACGCCCATCCTCAAAGTATGAGGATTAGACATGAATGGGGCTATTTTGGGAGACAGAGATCGGCCATGATATCCCCCTCAGCTTTTTCTGTTATTCCGATTGGCTCCGACTCTTTCCTGATCCCACCCGCCAGCCTGCCAATCACCCGACCTCCATGGAGGATTGGGCGGGAGCTTAAAAACTGGGCAGAACTGCTCAGCGTAACGGCCGCCTCGTTCGTGCGCATGCCCGGCAGGTGATGCTTTCCTCACCCGCCCCCCCTTGGTCGGCGAGCGCGCGGTGGCCCTTTGCTTTTTTTTCCCTTCCCGGCATTCTCCGCGCAGCCGAGGCGTTGACGTCACCGGACCCCGGTCTCCGCCGCCATTGGAGTTCGAAGGCTCTTCTCGCTGCCTGGGAGTCTCCTTTTGCCTTCCGGCCCCGCCGTTTTTTTTCAAGGAAAGGCGTGGGAGGCGGCGGCCAGGATCCAGAAGTCTCGAGGCTAAGAGCCGGGGAAAGCGAGAAGAAGGACCGGCGAGCGCGCAGCAGCAAACAGCAGCAGCGGCTGGCCTTTTCTCTTTTCCCCTCCCCCCTCCCTCCCCTCATCTCCTTGTGCGTGCGTGTGTGGAGGCGAAGGATGTGAAGGAAAGAAACGAGCACGCGCACGGACGAGCCAGCGCGCGTGCGCGCGGCCCTCTTTCCCCCCCTCCCTCCTTTCCTTGACCTAACGTTCCCGCTCTCCTTTTTCACTCCCCCCGCCTTCCCACGCACCCTCCGCGCGTGCGCTTAGGCCCCCTTCTCTGGGGGGGGAGAGGAGGAGGAGCGGGGGAGGGAGAGCGCGCGCTCGTGCTTGGCCCCGCCCCTTCACTCCTCTTCCCTTTCCCCCTCCCAGCCCCCCTCCCCTTTATTTCAGGGCGCATAAGAGATGTCTGCCACTAGCGTTGACCCCCAGGTAAGTCAATAGGAGGGGGTGGAAGGCCCGGGTGCATCCCTCTTTTATTTTTCCCAGCTCCCCTTCTCTCCTTCCTACCCCCCCCCCCCCCCCCCCCCCCCNCCCCCCCCCCCCGTGGGCAGCTCTGCCTTCCTTGGCTCTCGACCAGTCCTTCCTCGGGCATAACGCGCTTTTT
Organism: Laticauda laticaudata; assembly: GCA_004320025.1. NCBI lineage: Eukaryota > Metazoa > Chordata > Lepidosauria > Squamata > Elapidae > Laticauda > Laticauda laticaudata. The sequence goes on from BHFT01068507.1 coordinate 2,011, forward strand.
TTTCCATGGATGCGGGGAAGACGCTCTGCTTCCTTTCTCTCCCCCCGCCCCCGCCAGCCAGCCTTGATCGAAGCCAGGCTTCGCAAAGGGGGCATGATGGGAGATGTAGTCCAAGCCCGTGCGGGGAGGGGGGGAAAGGAAGCAACCCAGCCAGCGAGGTTCAAAGGAAGAAGAAAGCCCCTTCTCTGCTCTTTGGGCGAACAGCTTTGGCTTTCCCGTCCCTTCCTTCTTTTCCTTCCGTCCCTTTCTCTCTCCTGTCCTTTCCCTTCTCTTCCTTGAGGCCTTTGTTAAGTACGAGCCTCCTTGGCCCCGAAAAGATTACCTGGCCCTGTTCGATTTTGGGTTGCTTGGCTGTGTTGTCCCCCCCGCCCCCCCGCACTTTCTTGACTGCTTTGGAGGACTGGGCCTAGTAGCTTTTGAGTCCCCACTTAATGTCAGAATATAAAAAGAGAGGACGACCCTCCTGCTGAGCTCAGAGTCCAAAAGAAACCCTGATTAGCAACATTTTACAGCGCACCTTGGGTGGTGGATCTGAATTTGGACTCTTGGGTTAGGTTGGAGCAAGCCACCCAAAGCCATTTTTAGAGAGTTACTGAAGACCAGATCCCCCTGGATATTAAGTTTCTGTGACCTGAGCAGCTTTAAGTTACTAGTTCCGTGCTAGTTCCTAGGAATGTCCTTGCTAGCTTCAAGCTTCCTGTTTCTCTTCAAGGCCCTACTTTTATTTTATTTACTGTACTTGATGTCTGTGTTTCTATTTTGAGCATCAATCCTTAGGCAGACGTTTAATAATTTTACTATAATTGTTTCTTCTTGTGTCAGCTTTTGCAGTCTTCATAGACTCAGGCCCACCCACTTTCAGTTTTAAAGATCAGTCTCATTCTAGGAGTTTGGCTTTTAGATGGGAGTATATTCCCATCTAATTTTGTATCCCAAGAAGAATTTTTTTTAAAAAAGAGAGATCTTCCAAAAGCACTATTGCTCATGACTGCAAAAGTATATATTGCCCCCTATAATTGCTTTGTAATATTTAAATAGTTCAGTATTATTTCTTGTAATCTTACTGGTGCTGTAAAATGAATAGTATAATTCACATGTTAAGAAATTAGAGTCTCAGACATCATGACTTGCCTAAGGGGACATAGGTAGTACTTAAGTTTATTTCTCATTTCTTGTTTCTTTACATGATACCATTTCATTGTGTGCAGAGAGACATTTCTCTGAATTTCTCAATACTTTTTTCTTGACATTTTTGCCCCCTCCCCTTTTCTCTTTATATACTGAGAGAACATATACATATGTCTCTGTGCATATCCCTGTTGAAATCCAACATCTTGCACATTGGATAATATTTCAAGGCTTGGAGGGTTTGCTGCTTTTCTAGGTCCTCCAAGAACCATTCCTTTTTCTTTTATATGTTTATCTGGTAACTTAAAATGCATATTAAGACTTTGTGAAAAGTTTTGAATTCAAATCCTTTCATGGTCAAAACAACTGTTGAAAAAGAATAGTTTGTGCTCATAACATTTCTCAGTGGTAAGCAATGCCCACTTCAGATGCAAAAGAGATTTGGGAGGCATTTCAGATTCAAAATGTACTGCATATCAATACTGTATATGGTAATATTTATATGTAGATAGATAGATAGAATAGAATAGAAAGGCTACCCTTCCCTATAGTCTGTAACTCTGAATTTCTTACCATCCCTTTTATTTCCTCTTTAAAAAATACTGAATCCTTAATCACATTATTACATATTATTAACAGGTGGCTATTTGTTTCCAATTTCCTGAAAGGCCATGAAACCCTATTATACAATTAGTAAGCTGATTAAATATATGCAAATATTTTCAAAATCATGCTATATTTGACCAAAGACATTACACTTGTAGAAAGTAAAGTTAAAGCCAGAGAAGATCTTGTTGTTGAGAATTACCTAGTTTTCAATACCTAAACAGACTCATTTGTCTTGAATATATAATTCAATATTGTATCACTATTGCACATTTTCAGCAGATGATAGTTTGCTTTATTCTAAGGTCCCAACAAATGACAAATACTTGTTTTGTCTCTTTTATTGTACCCTGTGCTATGGCATGACAGAGAGCGAAAGGTCAGGATAATAAAGGTAAGAAATGTTCTAATCTTAAAGATAGTTCTTCTGATAACAGATTTATATGAATATATTCATGCAAATGTTTGGTTGTGATTCATTAAAAATTAAAAGTCTGTGTTTTGTTGTTTCTTTATAATTCTCAGTGAGATAATTTATATATATACATTCAGTCCTACAAGTGTCTGCAGCTTATTGGATTTTTATCTAGGATTTAATTTTAAATCTTAAAATTTATTAATTTCTGTATTTTTCAGAATAAAAATCTCACAAAACAAGTTGTAACAAACTTAAATCTTCAAAATAATTAAAATAATGTTTTCTGCAGACATTTGTTTCTAAAAGTCAGAACGTTCTCTTTGAAAGAGTGTTTTTCCTTCCTTAAGAAAAATCAAAAGTAAAAAATAATAAATTTCCAAGATAGTAATAATTTTGTACTGCAGTACAACTCCTTCTGTCATCGGAACATTATGAGATTATAAATCATGAGACTTGACACATCATCCCTCTTTTCCCACTGAAGCTATTTTTGGAGCACTTCTTCCAAAAAGTTGAACTTGTTTGGGAGTGCAAGATGTAGATCTTATATCTGAAATAGCAGTATTTCATGGGGGAGTTCCTGTAAGACTGTAGATCAATGGCAAAATCACCAATCCTGTTAAACCTGCTGTGAATTTGGGCATAATTAGTACATCTTATTTTTAGTAATAGCAAACTAATTCTGATATTTTAGCACCAAAATGCAAAAATAAGATAACATTTACATGTTCAAAGAAATGCTTATTATGAAAGATTCTATGTTTACGTTTGTAGTTAATGTGGAATTTTAATCTTTCAAAAAAAAATTAACCTTGTATTTGTAGCATATACATGTACGGGTAGTCTTCGACTTACGACAACAATTGAGCCCAGCATTTCTGTTGCTAAGTGAAACAGTTAAGTGAGTTTTGCCTCATTTTATAATCTTTCTTGCCACAGTTCTTAAGGGAATCCCTGCAATTGTCAAGTTAGTAACACAGTTAAGTGAATCTGTCTTCCCCATTGACTTTGCTTGTTGAAGGTCACACAAGGTGATCACATGTCCCCAGGACACTGAAACCATCACAAATAGGAGTCAGTTACCAAGCATCTGGATTTTGATCACGTAACTATAGGGATACGGCAATGGTTGTAAATGTGAAAAACAGTCGTAGGTCAATTTTATCATTGCTGTTGTAACTTCTGTCACTAAAAGAAATGTTGTAAGTTAACCTGTATATGTTTAAAAACATATTATTAATATATATATATTAAAAAAGTAAAGTATCTGATGGTTGTGTTTATATTTATGGCATAGTTTAATTGTTTATTTCATACTGTTAACTAAGCTTTTCTTTAACAAATAACAGCATAAACTACATATGCTAAATGAAATAACATACAATTAAAATCAAATTATTCCTCAGTGCAATAGCACTAGAGCAAATTTAATTCCATAAGTTAAATTTCAATTAGCACAATAAACTCAGCTGCACGCAATGTATATAAAAGTAGTCCTCAATGTAACGACCACAACGGAGCCAAAAATTTCTCTCAATGAGCAAGATGGTAAGTTTGCCCCTATTTTATGACCTTTCTTGCCAAAGTTAAGTGAATCAGTGTGGTTAAGTTAATAACACAGTCAAGTGAATTTCACTTCCCCATTGAGTTTGCTTATCAGAAGTTTGCAAAAGGGGATCACATGATTCCAGGAACCGGTCATAAGTATAAGTCAATTGCCAAACATCTGAATTTTGATCATGTGTCATGGGGGCGCTATAGCAGTTTTAAATGTAAAAATGGTCAGAAGTCACTTTTATTCAGTACCATTGGTCACTAAATGAGGATGACTATGTAAATGTTAATGATCAATATAATATACATAAATCATACTTTTCTGAGGATTGCAGCGTGCATAATAAGCATTTTTATTAATGGCTGTCATTTTTTCTTGGTTAGCAACTTTCTGTATAGTTTATACTCTGGAATTTCTGAATATGTTTCTGTACCATATCTAAATTATTTAATCTCATTCCTATAACTGCCCGTCTCACATGAGGATACTGGATGGCATGCATACTTAATAAAGCAATAAAAATACATAAAAAATATTAAAACAACCAATTTAAATTGAAAGATAAATCAAAAGTTTTTTTAAAAATCACATTGGGGTCTTGAAGTGAAATAAGAGCGTGGCTAGCATTCGTCTTCATTATTTGTTATGACAGAATGTAATCCATGATTGGCAACAGGATGTAGTCCATGATTGGCAGCTTGTGTTTTGCTAAAAACAAACGTGCTAATGATATATCACACTGAAGGACATGTAAAAAGCTTATTAGAGTAAAATTCAAAAGGTTGCAGAAACCATTACAAGTTACTAAATAATGAGGTGCATATCAACAAAAACAAAGAAGTCTGTTTGACTTGCCCCTGACAAGTGCTATACACTATACAGAATCCATGTTACCTTCAAGGTTGAGCTTTATAAAGGCCATTCATTCAGCATGTTATTGATCTTTTTTCTGGCATGCTAGCTGACTTGGAGGCCTCTCAGTTTTGCTTTCCTGCTTACACTAAATACTCCAGCTTTCCTTTCCTGGACAAGTACATTTTAATTCATTCTGAGAGTCTTACTAATGATCTTAACAAAACTCTGTTGCTGGTTGTTGAAAAACCTGTTTGTGGGGTATTCAGTAACTGTCATTTAGATAGTTTTTATAAGGGACAATGGTATCTTGAGGGCATGTGGAAGTGTTTTTCATCATGTTGAAATCTGACCTTTCCCTCCACTCTCTAAATAGGAATAAAACAGTTATATTTGTGTATGCTGTCATACTTTGGAAACAGATCTTTACTGAAAAGTCAAAGTGTACTTGTTATAATTGCAGCTCTTTTGTTTCAGTGCAAAATGGTTCGCTTCATCAGAAGGATACAGTGCATGACAATGATTTTGAGCCTTATCTTTCTGGACAGTCAAATCAGGTTAGTTCATATGCCTGAAAAGTGATTTGATTTTTTAAAAGGAATTTTAAACTTGTCAGTTGGAAGCAGTGAAATTTGTTTAAAAGGATTTTTTTCTAGCACAGACACAAACGCCACTTATAATTCATATTATTCTTGTTGAATACATATTATTCTCATTGAATTTATTATAATAGTGCTGGCTTAAGTAAATCCACATTAGCCCTGAATTTTATGAATTCTTTGTACAATACTCATTTTCAAAGTAAAATTATTTTTCTTGTGGGTTAAACTTGAAACTGTTACCATTTTAGAATATTAAATTGGATTGACTGGATCAGGAATAACTTGATATTTCCAATTTTTATTAAATTATGTATCTTTTTACTCTGTAATCCAGCTTTAGGACTTCCTATTTCAAATTTTATTGGCTTGTTTATTGATCATATTTATATGACTACCCACCTCATGAAAAACCTGACAATAAAAACCATAAACAGTGGTACAAGTACAAAGAATTAAAAAATGTTATTGAAAGGCAAAAAACCATGGGGTACTTAATAGAATCACTCAGCACCTCACCAGTTCCTTGGGTTCCCAGGCCTGATGACACAACCAGGTTTATGACATGGAGCCGTGATGTTCCATAAGGTGGACACCAATTTAGAAAAAGCCCACCTCTACCCAATATGTAGCTCTTTGGCAGATGGCACCCATAGCACACTTCTGCCAGATATGATAGGTTCTTCTTAATGATAAGAATTCTGTATTTTGACTGTGTATCTTGTCTCATGACTGGCTTCTATATTTTTGGTAGTCAATAAATCACTAAAATGGGCTTCAGTTTCCCACAAGGGGTTAACGGTACTCAATTTTGAAAGATTTGAATGTGTATGCCCATTCAAAGGATATAATAGTCTTCTGAAAAACTAATGTGTAGTATAGGGGTGAAAAACTCAAGGCCCATGGGGTGCTTAGATTTGGCCTGTGGGGCTACCCTGGAAACAGCAAAGGAGTGGCTCGTGGTGGCTCTGCCAACGAAAAGGGAGCGCAGGAGGGCTGCAGGTGGCCCTCGAGCTCCATTTTTGCTGGCAGAGGGTTGCAGGAAGCCAAAAAAAGCTTGGAAGCCCATTTTCACTGGCAGAGCGCTTGGGCATCACAGGTGACCCCGACACAGCTGACATTAGCTGGCCGTGCCCCCTGACCCCGCCAGCCTCCCCCAAAGTCAAACACAACCCTAATGTGTCCTTCAGTAAAATTTAATTTGACAGCCCTGTGTAGTCAATAGTGATAGAACAGCATCCGCTCAAATTTTCCACTCCATGTACCGCTCGGGTTTACCTTGAAGGTTAAGCCAATCCTCTAAAGCAGGGTCCCCCCCAAGCTGTGGTCCGTGGCCCACTAGTGGCTGCGAAGGGATAGCAACTGGGCCGCAGAAATGGCCAGTAAGCACACACCCATGTGCACGTATCCTCACTTGCACGAGAAGCGTGCACACGTTGCATTTGGGTGAGCAGCAGGCGCACAGGCATGTTATTTGTGCAAATGGAGCTGCGTGTGGGCTTGCTGGCCGCTTGCATGGAACCATCCCCCCCCCCCCCCCCCCCCCCCCCCCCNTCCCCCCCCCAGTCCACAAAGCTGAAAACATTGGAGAACTCTGTTCTAAAGCACATATCAGGGCATTGTACCGGGAAGCATTTCAAGCTGTAGAAAAAGGTGAACATAAGAGTTAAAGCTTTCAGAGAGATTGAGTGAAGATAGCATTGGCTCCATGATATAACACGAAGACTCTCGATTCATATGGTACAGAGTTTAAAAGCAGTGTGAGAGTTTTATGAGCATTGACAGAAAATGAGCCAATGTACCTTGCAAAGAAGGTAGATTTGCAGAAAATATTGAGAAAGAATGATGCTGCTGGGATCAGGCTAGAGGTGAATTGAACTGGAATCATTAAGTAGAAGGATGGTTTCAAAAATAGATAGCAAAATGGACAATTAAGCAATGTGATTTTAAATAGGTAAGTTGAATCGAGAATGGGTGTGGAATGCAAAGAAAATTAATGATGTGAGCAAACAAAACATGAAACAAAGAGATCATAACAATGATTTAAAAAGGCCAGAATTTGTGTGGTTATGGAAAATTAAGCAACACAACAGATTAATAAATCAAATGGGGAATTTTTATTATATTCCTTAATATGAGCACACTTGAGTCTGTGTTTAGTCTTCAGGGTTTTTTTATTGAAATGCATAATTTGCACAGATTTTGTTTCAGATCAGTACATGGTTTTAATCAATCTACAAATATTTGATTTTTACTAAGATTTAATATAACTGCATAATGTTACATGTTTGAGAACAGTTCAAAAGCAATCAAATTAATTTAGCTCTAACATATTTGTGCTGCGTGTGGGCTTGAAAGAAGTTTAAAAATAACTTCTCACTTATCCGAACTGCAGATTTTCAAACAAAACATGTCTATTCAAATTGCTCTGTGTCTTGTGATGAATCCTTGAAGTAATTGGTGAGAAACCATGTGAAAGAATTGTCCTGCCTTAATTTTGAAAGAGTTAAGAAGCAAGAGACATGTATTCATGTTTTAAGGCATTTAAAGTCTTATATCAATAAAAGAGAATATTTGTAACTCAATGTTGAATTGTGGGATCCTTGGTGCTCTCTTGAGCTTGATGGTTTTCTTGCGGACATTTCATTACCAAACTAGGTAACATCATCAGTACAAACCCCACTTCCTTCTAGCACTGATGATGGTACCTGGTTTGGTAGTGAAACATCTGCAAGAAAACCACCAAGCTCAGAGAGAATCCAAGAACCTCACAGTCTTTTTTATCATAGAGTGGATTTGAACTTTCCTGAGTATTTTTCTACTTTAAATAATGTGGTAAACTAAAATTGCAGTTTTGTCGTTTAACAGAGCAACAGCTATCCATCAATGACCGATCCCTACTTGTCCAGTTATTATCCACCTTCTATTAGCTTTCCCTACTCTCTGAGTGAAGCTCCCTGGTCAACTGGAGGAGACCCTCCTATCCCATATCTTACAACCTATGGACAGCTGAGTAATGGCGATCATCACTTCATGCACGATGCTGTGTTTGGACAGCCTGGCGGACTGGGGAACAACATTTATCCACACCGGTTTAATTTTTTCCCTGAAAACCCTCCTTTCTCAGCATGGGGAACGAGTGGCTCTCAGGGGCAGCAGACCCAGAACTCGGCTTACGGAAGCAGTTACAGTTACCCACCCAGTTCCCTTGGGGGTACAATTGTGGATGGGCAAACGGGATTTCATAATGATACTTTGAATAAAGCGCCTGGAATGAATAGCATCGAACAGGGAATGGTTGGACTGAAGATCGGTGGGGACGTCACGACTTCTGCCGTGAAAACTGTAGGCTCGGTGGTAAACAGTGCTGGGATGGCGAATACACTGTCCGGCAATGGCGGATCGAATCTCAACCTGCCAGTATCAAAGCCAACCTCTTGGGCCGCTATTGCTAGCAAACCTGCAAAGCCCCAACCCAAAATGAAAGTGAAAAGCGGGCCTGTAATAGGAGGGGCTTTGCCTCCACCGCCTATCAAACATAACATGGACATAGGTACTTGGGACAATAAAGGCCCCATGCCCAAAATCCCAACTCCTCAACAACCGATCCCTTCTCCTCAGTCCATCCCACAGCCACAGATCATTCAGCCAATTCCAGCCCAGCCGCCCCCGCTGAACCAGCTGCCCTACCAGAACCCTCAGCCGCCCCCTCCTCAAAACCGATGGGTGGCACCCCGCAACCGCAATGCAGCTTTTGGCCAAAGCGTAGGAACCGGTAATGAAAGCAACCCGCCTGGGAATACTCCAGCGAACACCATCCCCAGTGGAGGAGGAGCTGGCAATGAGTCCCACCCCGTTCTCGAAAAACTGAAAGCCGCTCACAGTTACAACCCCAAGGATTTCGAGTGGAACCTCAAAAACGGACGCATATTCATCATCAAGAGTTACTCGGAGGACGATATCCACCGTTCCATCAAGTACTCCATTTGGTGTAGCACAGAACATGGCAACAAACGTTTGGACAGCGCGTTCCGCTCGATGAATAGTAAAGGCCCGGTCTATTTACTCTTCAGTGTCAACGGCAGTGGACATTTTTGTGGCGTAGCAGAAATGAAGTCGTCGGTGGACTACGGCACCAGTGCTGGCGTGTGGTCCCAGGACAAATGGAAGGGGAAGTTTGACGTCAAGTGGATCTTTGTGAAAGATGTTCCCAACAACCAGCTTCGACACATCAGGCTGGAGAACAATGACAACAAGCCAGTGACAAACTCCCGTGACACTCAGGAGGTGCCCTTAGAAAAAGCGAAGCAAGTGCTTAAAATTATTGCTATGTACAAGCACACAACCTCCATCTTCGATGACTTTTCCCATTATGAAAAGCGCCAGGAGGAGGAAGAAGTGGTACGAAAGGTAAACTGGCTTTAGAACATTTTAATTCAGTTGGGGGAAGAAGTCCACCCTGGAGGTGAAATGGGAGTTGAGTGGTTTGCAAAGGGACTGTTCTTTTTTTAAAGAAAACTTATTTCGAAGGTAGATATTGTGTGTTCTTCAGATTTAACCCACAAGGCTTCAACCCTTCCACTTTCTTTTTTTAAAACCTGCTTTATTGTAATAGGCCAAAAAGTTGAGATGTGTTTGCTTTGTTAAATATGGCTTATTTTCAGTGCTGTAATGGATGTAGGCTGATATAGGAAAACACAGGTAGTCCTCGACATACGACCATAACCGAGCCTAAAATTTCTGTGGCTTAGTGAAACATTGGTTTAGTGAGTTTTGCCCCATTTTACGACCTTTCTTGTCGAGACTGTTAAATTAGCAATGTGGTTGTTGAATGAATCTGGATTCTCCATTGATTTTGCTTGTCCAAAAGGTCACAAAAAAGGGATCACATGACCCCCAATATACCACAACTGTCATTAATAAGACTGAATTTTGATCAGGTGATCATGGGCGCTGCAATGGTCATAAGCATGAAAAATGGTCATAAGTCCCTTTCTTTAGTGCCATTGTAACTTAGAACTGTCACTAAATGGTTATAAGTCGAGGACTACCTGTAAGTGAAATATAAATCGCTCATCCATGCAAGAACAAGATGTGTTTCTACTTTAAAGAGGAGTGCAAGAAAGAAACTCACAATTGGAGTTTTTGTTCCTTACATGGGATATTCTGGCTGATATTTGAAGGAAGGGCTTAAAAAGTATCCATGTGGAAATGAAAGCCTTTTTACACAAATTGGATATTGGTATCTCTTTAGCACAGGCATGCAAAACCTTACAAATCCAGAATGCCACATTTTGTCTAAAAGCAATTATTTGATGTTCAAAGTGGTCTGTTTCAACCTTTTTTGAGGTGTCTCAAGCTCATGCTTTCAGAATTATTGAGCAAGCCCATTTCAAACACAGAACAATTGATTCAATCTTGACGTGAAGTGTTTTGAATTTGAAATTTTGCACAATACTCCTATTTAGAAAAAAAATATTAGTGTACTTCTCAATTATAGGATCTATTTTAATATGTGTAAAACTGATTGATTGTAACATTATGATTACAATATGATAGTGCATCCTCAATGAAACAGGGCAATGATAAGATTTAACCAAAACCAAAAGAACCATTGAGGTTTTAAAAGGAAAACACTGTAAAGATTATAAAATTCACCTGTAAATGAGATTTATCAAATATCTCTTTAAGGTCATTAATAACTAAGCCATAACACAAAATAGAAGCATAGACTGTTTAGTTTCTCCAAAATGCTGGAACATAAGAATTTATCCTTATTAAAAAAAAGAGTAATTGCAAATCCACATTAGGGTAGAACTCATGAGTTTTCTCAGGTACCTGGCGTAAAATAAAAATGGAGGGTAAAATAAGCACAAAAGTCAGAAGTGTGAGTAAACAAGAGTTGCTGTGATACTGAATTCATTGTTAAAAGTGAGATCTGGGAAATGTTTCTGTATGTTTATATTAATCGGCCACAGTTAGGTGCCTATTAGGCTTACAGAATTAATTTCTTTTTATCAGCTGCTGTTAAAAATGGTTCCACTGCACTATGTTGTATCTCAGCTGCAGTTTTTCCACTGGTGTCAGGCTTATAGTTGCTGGTTTTAAGAGTTCTTTGGTCTACACGTTGTCCAGGTAGATTGCAGCATCTAATCAAGTATGGCTGACTTAGCTTCCTATGTGAATATCACATTAACTGGAAAATTGGAGATGTATGCTGACTGGCAAATACAGATTAAAAAGCAAAGGCAAACTACAGATACTCCTTCACTTATAACCACAGTTGAGCCCCAAATTTATGTTGCTAAGTGAGATACTGGTTCCTTTCTTGCCATGTCTTTCCTGTAAAGTGAATCACTGCAGCTGTTAAGTTAGTAACAGAGTAGTTAAGTGAATCTGGCTTCCCCATTGACTTTGGTTGTCAGGAGGCTGCAAAAGGGGATCACGGGACCCCTGAACCTGTCATTAAATTTGAACCAGTTGCTGAGCATCCAAATTTTGATTGTGTAACCATGGAAATGCTTGCAACGATCATGTGAAAAACAGTCATGTGTCACTTTTTTTAGCAGCATTGTAACTTCGAATGATCACCAAATGAACTGTTGTAAATCAAGGACTACCTGTAGTTTCATATCACCCTGAGAAAGTGGCAGAAATACTGCAGTATATGTCATCACGAGTGGAGTCCAATTGAAGATGACTTATTAGTTTGTGAGTTGTAAGGATGTGGTTCTGCCCTGGAATAATGTAAGACTGGAGTATTTCTGTTCTTTTTGTAAGCTTAGTTGAATTACCTGAAATTTCAGGTGGTATCTTTACTTCACAAATTCCATTAGGAATAGAAGAGAATGTTCTCAACTGAATATTTGCTTGTAGAATTTCTGTGTGTTCTTGCACCAGCTTAAATTGTTTACACTGAAGCTCAGAACAAAATGATCTCACCTTGCATTGCAATCACGGCATGACAGGTCATTCTATTCAAACGACATTATTTATTTTACAAAAATGTTATTTTAGCTACACCAAATATTTGCAAACAATTTACAGAACACAACAGAGCAATTAGATTTAGGCTGGCATATAAATTAATACAACTGATACCCACAGGGGAAAAAAGAAGCAGATTTCTTGGTGCAAAATAAACTTGCCTTCTGGATAGCGTTTTCTGCTTCTTTCACCTTAAAAGACCACCATGGATTGTGGCTTTGGAGTTACTGAAATGTAAAAGCTTCCACGTAGTCCTTTTTTTTTTAGTGTGAACATGCTTTAGGCAGTGAAGTGTGCATCTACAGTAGTTTTGTTTCTGAGGAGTGGTCATCGGCCTAAGGAAACTTGGAAGATTTCGAGTACTGTATCTCCTTGTTTTTAAGATCCCATTCAGTTTCAGAAGTGATGCAGAACCTGCAAACGGCTGAGACTATGCTTGAAGACATGCAGGTCTAATGTACCCTTCAAAATATTTGCATGATTTACCTCGATTAGGATATATATATATATTATCCTGTTGATCAGCCAAAGGGTTTTCGCTCACGGAGGTTTTAAGGCCTTTTAACATTTAAAAAATTGAGTTGAGGAGACAAACTATTTATTAATCTAAGCCCTTTGAAAACCATGAAAGTAATAGGAATGAGATGATGTTGAATGGGAAATAGATGCTGTACCATCTTGTTGAAGATCACATCCAAACAGAAGCCAACACTTTTGTTCAGGGTATTGAAGCCACCATTTTTAAAATTGTGATTCAAAAAGTTTTCACAGAAGAAAATCCCAAACTACAAATTGTGAAGATTCTCAGTCATCCAGGTCATGGCTGTTCCAAAGGTGCTTTTTCAAAAGGCAACTGGACTTTCTTGTTTTTGCCTTGAAGATGTTTTCCTTCTCATCCAAAAAGCTTCTTCAGTTGAACTGAACAGAAATCTGAAGAAGCTTCTTGGATGAGAAGCAAAACATCTTCAAGGAAAAAAACAAAAGCCCCCTTGCTTTTTGAAAAAGCACATTTGGGCCAAACCATAAAATGTTCTTCTCCCCTTAAAATAGCAGGCTTGTGGGTCTGTGCTGAAACTATATACTTTATGATACCTATTTCTGATGAGAAGAAGGCTACATTGAAGATTAAAGTTCGTTATATACACTCTTGGAAAAAATGTTTTCGCATTATATAATTCATTCATATCAATTTTCTATGAACACCCCTCCCCCAGCAGAGACAAAGTTAAATGTACCATGGATTACATTACTTTCCATCAGTAAAGTCACTTTCCATAGAGTTCTAGAAACTACAAAACATATTCCTTTAAACCTGGTTTTAAGGTGTTACTTGTAATTTACAAAGAAATGTACTTCTCTGTATTTGGAGTATTTCTTAATTTTACAGAAAACACTGCCTCTAAATTAGGTATCCTAGTTTAGCTTTAAGAGTTAAAATTATCACGAAAAGCTATATTGTGGTATGTTTAAAACATATAGCATGGCATGAAAACAGTTTCCTTGTTTTTTATTTTAAGTAAATCTTGTTACATCATGCAGGTCGCAGGGTACATGCAACAAGAACATATTTTAAAAGATTGGGTATCCCATTGTTTTAGGGTGACGCGGCTTGTAAAAAAATTAGGACGGATAAAGAGTTTTTATTGGGTTTTCACATTCTAATTTCCTGTTTTTCTCTTTGCAGGAACGTCAGAATCAAAATAAACAATAAGAATAAGCATATATGGTTTGCTATATATATATACATATATATATATATATACATACTAGAACTGATATTAAATTTGATTATGAAAAATTGAATCTTTTTTTTAAAAATGCCTTGGTGCTGTGTATTCTGGCATCAGGAGATTATAAAGCTTTCAGCTCCAATATCTTTTTTTGCAGGGGAAATTCAAATCTTGCATCTTTTAAGTCCACTGTAGTGTGAGGGGTTGGGTTTTGTTTTGTTTTTTTTGTTTGCCCAGCTGAATATGCATTAAGTTGTAATCTTTTCTATGTAAAATGCTGTAGAATCCATTAATAAAGATATTTCTTGGTTTTTTTTTTAATTTTTTAAGTTGGTTAAACAAGTTCATCCACAACTGAAGATTTTGAAAATATTAGCCTTTTTCCAAAGACTTCTAATTGGGGCACAAATTATGTTTCTAAACAATAAACGTCATTGCTTTTATATTTATGTACCACAGATCCCCTTGTCTCACCATTCCCACAGTCAGTTTCATTCTTATAGCAAGTAGAAACAAAAATACCAGTTTGTTTTGTATTTTTTTTTTAGAAATAACCTGTGTCAAAAGCATTGACATTTAATTTAGCAAGCTCGGGTTATTTTATGAAATTCAATTTTATCTGTCACATTCATTATTTTTAAAACATTTTTTTTGAAAGTATACTTCTGCCTTCCTTATAGAAAATCAAAAAGGCGTAATTCACTGGGGCAATTTCACATGCAAGAAGTATAAATGGGATTTCACACAAACACAATTGTACATTTTCATCATTTGCAGTTATTTTTTTATGGATATTGCATGAGAAATTTTCCTCATGGATTGGACTTTACGTCTTAAATTATTTTGTCTATAATTGGTGAACTTTAGTGAACATCTGCGTTGCATCATATCTTGCAAGAAAAAGCTGACAAGTTTCCTCCCATAATTTTTTGCTTTTATCTGTAGCTTTTAACCATTTTAAATATATGTTCAACATTGCAGGGGCTTGGGCAAAATGTGGCTTTTAATTTCCCCCTGCTTTTTAATATTAAATTCATTACTTTTAAACTCCCCCCTCCTTTTTTCCCCCACTCACCTCCTCGAGGAAGTCACTTAAGATTTTATACTAATAATGGTGAGCTTTAATCTCGAATCTTAGTTCAGACTCATACGATGGATTATGCTTCAGATGTTTAAAATTGATTGTGTGTGCGTGTGCCTATTTCTTCTGTTGGATGAGTAAAAAAAAAAACCAATTGTTTTAAGAAATGAATCTTCTGTCATGTTTTTGTGGAATGAGAAAGCTGTCGGAAGAAGTGGCCACCAACCGGAGTTTTCAAAAATTTAGCATGAATTCTTGGTGCTCATGCCTGTTGCTCTAGCACATTGAATCTGCACGTGTTTAATTGTAGAGGATCTTTTACTTATATTAGAAAGCAGATATCTTCTGAAAAACAATATTTACACAAGAGGACCTCCAATTTAAATGAAAGTTTTAAGCTGTATCATTTAGACTTGTATTTAGAATATATAGCTTTGTCTGTTACTTCTGATGTAAGGAGTAATGGAGCAGCATCAGATTAACTTTTTCCTCTAGGAGAATACAAGCCTTAATAAATAATACCTACTTAGCAAGTGTGACGTTCTTTCATTTCTTCCCTCTCCCTTTATTTGGCCTTCAGGCTCCTGC
Source organism: Laticauda laticaudata (assembly GCA_004320025.1). Classification (NCBI taxonomy): domain Eukaryota; kingdom Metazoa; phylum Chordata; class Lepidosauria; order Squamata; family Elapidae; genus Laticauda; species Laticauda laticaudata. The sequence goes on from BHFT01068507.1 coordinate 17,555, forward strand.
CAGTTCTTCGCACCACTTTCCTTCTTCACTAAGATGGATTAAAAAGATGAGAGACCTTCACGTTAAGGCTGGTAGTGGGGTAGACAGCTTCTAGGACTCAAAACTTGGGTTTGCTTATGCTCTCCTAGGTGTCCTGCTCAAGAAGAGAGGGCAGTACTAAGCACACACCCTTCATACACAAGATGAAGGGTGTCAGGATCTTCTGTCCTTTGTGCACCCAAATCCAGACTACCAATAAATTTTTCACAGTTATGTTTGCAGCATCCCCATAATCATATCAAAATTCAGGTGCTTGGGAATTGGTTCATATTTATGATCCTTGTTGTGCCCTAAGGTCATGGGATCAACTTTTCCGGCTTTTTGACAAATAGAGTCAATGGGGAAGCCAGATTCACTTAACAGCCACATTGCTATCTTATCAGCTGCAGTGATTCACTTTAACAACTGTGGCAAGACCAAGTTGTAAAATGGTGCAAAACTCAAACTCTCACTTAGCAAATAGAAATTTTGGGCTTGGTTGTGATTGTGAGTCGAGTACTACCTGTTTAAGCATTTCTATTCTCTTATCAAATAGCTAAACTTGCCTCCATCAATTCACATTGTGCCGGGCAAGTCTATCAGGAATGAGGGAAAGGAGGAAAAATAATATGGTTGGTTCAGTTTAATTGTTTTTCTTTATGTTGGTTGACATCAACTTAGACCTGAACTGATTGGTTAGCTGACCTATCACACAGACAGCTTGTTTAGGATTTGTAGTCTGATCCCCCATATTAGTGGGACAAAGGATTTGCTTTGGGAATATCTTAGAATATCTCTATTGTCACTTTGAATACAAAATAGAATAGAAGAGGATACTTTTATTGGTCAAGTGTGACTGGACACACAAGGAGTTTATCTTGGTGTAAATACTCTCCATATACATAAAGAAAAGATACATTAGTTAAGGATCAAGAATCATAATGTACAATACTTAAATGGTAGTCATAGGGTACAGTAAGCAATCAAATCATACTAGGAAACAGTCAATATAAATCGTGAGGATGGATACAAGCGACAAAGTTACGGTCCTACAATCACAAGTGGGAGGGGATGGGTGATAAGCACTAATTGGCATACATTAAAATGAAATTTTGTTGCATACAGCTCTCAAAGTGTCTCCACTTCCAATATACATATATATTCTTTGGGCAAACATACGGAAATATTAGAATTGTCTTGAATACTCATTACTTAAACATGAGCCAGCAGTATGCAGCAGCAGCAGCAGCCAAAAAAGCTAATGCAATCCTTGCTTTTGTAAACAGGCACAGAATCAAAATCTCATAAAGTCCTGCTTTATAAAGCCTTAGTGTGACCACCCCTGCAATACTGCATCCAGTTTTGGTCACATTACAAAAAAGATGTTGAGCCTTTGGAAAAGGTGCAAAGGAGCAATTGAGATGTTAAAAGGCCTGGAGACTCAAACATGGAACGGTTGTAGGATTTGGGTTTGACTAGTTTAGAGAAAAGATGGAGTAGGGAGGACATGATAACAGTCTTCCAGTATTTGGGGGGGGGGCTGCCCTAAAGAAGGGGGGGGAATCTGTTCTGCNGGGGGCTGCCCTAAAGAAGGGGGGGGAATCTGTTCTGCAAAGCACCTGAGGGGAGGATAAGAAGCAACGGATGGAAACTAATCAAGGAGAGCAGCAACCTGGAATTAAGAAACTTAGGACAATTAAACAGTGGAATGGCTTCCCTTCAGATACGGGGGCTTCATCAATGGATATGTTTAAGAAAAGACTGGACAAGTCACTTGTCTTAACTGGTATAGGATCTTGAGCAGGGGGGTTGCACAAGAAGACCATCAAGATCCCTTCCGGCCCTACTCTGATTGAATCAGTGGAGGGTACAGTTGACTTAGAACTGCAGTTAGAACTTCTTGCTAAGCAAGATGATTGTTAAGTGAATCATGTCATTTAATGGGTGCTGTTTGCTCTCCAGGTGTAAGTGATTTCTCTTGCCAGTTCAGACACTATGTACATCATGTTTTTTATTTAATGTGTAGATTTTTTGTGTGTGCATGGACAATTGTCCAGAAATTATCACTAGCACTGATGATGGTGCCTAATTTGGGTAAGAAAACGTCTGCAAGAAAACAACCAAGCTCAGAGAGCACCAAGGACCCCTCTTCTCAACCAGGAGCTGCAAATATTCTCCTTTGTTGACAGAAATTGTCATTTCCCGTCATGCCTAACATCATCCCAGAACCCTGTTCCGCCTCACTTTTAATATACATCTGCTACTTTTCAAAACTGGCTGGTAGAAGCAAAGCGCACTGCGCAGTCTGAAGAATTCAATTAATATCAGTACCCAGATAATAGCTGTGGATCAGGGATGGGCCATTAATTTTCCCAAGGGACCACATGAGAAACTGGGATTGTTGTGGAGGGCTGAACCAATAGGGTTGGATGAAAGTACGTAGACATATACACATAGACATACGTAAATTGAAAAAAAAAAAAAGTTTCCTGACAGAACAATCAGTTGAACAGTTTCCCTCCGGAAGTTGTAAATGCTCCCAACACTGGAAGTTTTTAAGAAAAGATTGGATAACCATTTGTCTGAAGTGTTGTACGGTACCCTGCCTAAGCAGGGGGTTGGACTAGGACAGTGGTCACCAGCTGGTAGTCTGCAAGAAAATATTGGTGGTCGGCAGAAAAATTATTTGCATTTTTTATATTGCACTAAATCAGGGGTCCTCAAACTCCGGTCCCTGGGCTGGATATCTACAATGAGCATTTGTGTTGCTGCAGAGAGTCTCCCCCTTTGAAGTCATTTTGTGTGGGTCGGAGGGGGCAGAAATTCTGACTTGCACTCCCGCAGGTCTTCCCTCTGCTTGGAAAGCCTATGCTCCTAGTTCTCAGTGAGGTGCTTCTGCTGAGCTTCCTTCTCGTTCAGATCCAATTTGAACTGAGCTGCTTGGCCAACGCTTTCTCCTGAGGGCTGCTTAGCTCCAACAACAGCTTCCTGTTGGGGCCCTAAGGAGTCCAGGAAGGCATGCAAGGAGTGGCTGGAAGGGGATGGGTGAGTAGAGGACAGTGAGGCACCCGTCAACATGAGTGACATTGAGTTGGCCACGCCCACCCAGTCACATGACCACCTAGCCGCCCCCATCCAGCCGCTCATTAGTCAGATCATATTAGTGGTCCGCAGGATTTAAAATTATGAATTTAGTGGTCCCTGAGGTTCGAAAGACTAGAACTAGACTAGAAGACTTCCAAGGTCCCTTCCAACTCTGTTATTCTATTCACCTTCAAAATAAAATCAATCTACGTGGGCCAGATAGGGGCAACCAAAGGAGCCAGATGTGGCCCAGAGGCTGTAAAATGCCTAGGTCTGCTGTAGAGAAGCAAAACAAAACCATTTCCCCACATCCTTTCCAGAAATCTCCAGTGTGGCGCTGTTCCTTTCTGCTTTGTGGAGTAATCACAAAATTTCAAAGATCTCTCATGCTTTACTTATCAGTCCCAATTGTCTATGGAGATTCTCAGTTATGGTTGTCCCCAAAGTGCTTTTTCAAAAGACAACTGGACTTGGTTGCTCCTTGACGACGTTCAGCTTCTCGCCCAAGAAGCTTCTTAGATGAGAAGTGAAACATCTTCAAGGAAAAAAAAAAGTCCAGTTGCCTTTTGAAAAAAGCACCTTTGGGACCATCATCCCTCTTCAGTTGGCCCACCCTTACGTGCAGCTTTAGATGGGAACCTGAGAGGAGAGACTTCATTTGTGAATGATACTTCTCCATTGAGCAGGTCTCACACTCCTTTTGATCCAGGAAGTCCCCTTTGACCTAGATTACCCAAAATAAGTACAGGGTTTTGTCACATGTTGGTATAGGCAATGTGAAAGTAAGCCATTAAACTGTCTTAGAAAAGGAAATAAAACTCCCAAGGGGGAGTCCCTGGCATATATATTTGCCCCCTCTCTGCTCCCATCAAGGTCTGTACATTCCTTGGTTTCATGTCACTGCTTGTCATGACTCAGGACGGCACAAAGGCAACACAGATAATCAGGAGGAGTCCCTTTATTAGCTCCAACTTTGCCCCCAATGTCCTGGTTACCTTCTGGGCTGGAGAAAAACTCTCCAAGGAACAGCCTTTAGCTGCAGAGATTCAAGTCCAAAATGTGGTCAACAAAAACTAACTATAAATCCAATCAAGGCAAGATGAGGTAATGAGTCCAGCAGGACAGACGCAAGAATTCCAGAAGTGAAGGCACAGCAAATAACTCCATGTGGTTGGGAAGACGCCAGGAACGCAGATAACCAAAGTCAGTACAAGATAAACTCACATTTGTTCCCAGAAGCTGCCGCACTCAGCATGCATTTCTTTTAAACTCTCTTCCCAGCTGTGGCTCATGAAGGGAATCAGTGCCCTTTCCTACCCTGTAAGCCATGCAACCAACATTGCTCTCTTCTCCGTTCCTCCCTGCATGCCCTAGGATGAAGAGGGGGTGGGCCTGGGTCTTCCTCTGAACTGCCTCTCCCTTGTTCTACCTCTTCTCTGCTCTGCCCAGCCGGACTTTGCCCTTCCCCAGTTTTTTCCACAGCCAATGGAGCCACACTCCCACTCCCTGTCAACTTGTTCATCTTCCTCCTCGGATTCAGACTCCGACAGGTGCATGACACTACTACAAAATGAAGCGTACTTTGCTTTAGCTCCATATGTACTGTTTGTCCCGCAGACTCAGTCACCCTGGTGTGACTCACAATTAAATGTATCCTCAAAGTGAAAGGGACGTGGTGGCTCAGTGGCTAAGACACTGACCTTATTGATCAGAAAGGTCAGCAATTTGGCAGTTTGAATCCCTAGTGCCGCATAACGGGATGAGCTCCCATTCCTTGTCCCAGCTTCTGCCAACCTTGCAGTTCGAAAGCATGTAAATATGCAAGTAGAAAAATAGGGACCACCTTGGTGGGAACACAACAGTGTTCTGTGAGCCTTTGCCGTTTAGTCATGCCGGCCACATGACCACGGAGATGTCTTGGGACAGCGCTGGCTCTTCGGCTTTGTAACAGAGATGAGCACTGCCCCCGAGGGCCAGAAACGACTAAGGTATGTGCGAGGGGAACCTTTACCTTTTACCTTATCCTAAAAGTGCAAACCCATAGGAGCTGTGGATCAGTTTCGCTCTGAATAACTGGTTCAGTTCAGATCATCGTTCTGACAACTGGTTGATGTGAAATGATTTGGAAACTCAAAAGTCAATTAAATTTTCAGAAATTCTGATTGGCTGGCTGGCTGGTTAGACATATGCAAAACTTCATCGTTTTCTAATTTAGGGCAGTCATTAACGAGGCTGCATTAACAAGATCACATGAAATATTAATACCACTTTATAATGCCTTGGTAAGACCATGCTTGGAATAACACATCCAGTTTTGCTCGCCACGATATAAAAATGATGTTGAGACTCTAGAAAAGAGTGCAGATAAGAGCAAGAAAGATGATTGGAAGACTGGAGCTTACAACAAGAGGAATAGTTGCATTTCCAAATCTGTTTTCCAGAAGCCCTTTTTAACTCCTAAATGTTTTAATCCTGGAGAAGTATCTTCTTCCAGATTGGAGTGACTCCGTTTAGGAATGAGAGAGGATAAAATTATAGAGTAGAGTAGAGTAGAGTAGAGTAGAGTAGAGTAGAGTAGAAGAGAAGAGAAGAGAAGAGAAGAGAAGAGAAGAGAAGAGAAGAGAATAACAGAGTTGGAAGGGACCTTGGATTATGAGAAGGTTGCAAACAAATTGGAGGTGAATGAAATGTTTAAATGTAGATTATATTGCTATAGTTAGTTTTCACATTAGATCATGGAGAAAAGCAAGATATATTCCATGCTAAACAGTTTAGAACCAGTGTTGTTTGTTAGCCAGATGGGCAGTGAATAAATTTAATCAATAAAAATACCTCAAGGAAATAAAATCATCACTCAAAACACAGTTTTGCAACTTGCTTAATTGCAATATTCAAGAATTTTACAAAGACTTCCCCCAACATCAGCAAGAAGATTCCACATATAAACATAAATAAATAGAACATAAATATATAAGAATATAAATCTTTTCATTCTTCACCAGTTAGAATCGAAAAAGCTTTTTGGATGAGAAACTAAACATTTTCAAAGGAAAAAAAAACAAAGTCCAGTTACCATTTGAAAAAAGCACCTTTGGGACTTTCTTAGGATCTGTCTTCATCAGTTTCACCTACATTCTTGAGATGATTTTTTGGACTGGAACAACCGAGCTTGGATGAAACTTGAGACAGGTGGGCCAACCTTAGGTGACAGGAAGGACAAATCTCTTTTAAGCTTTTTTGCAATGAAATTCTGGGATCCACCTCTAAAGGGCACCATTCTCACTTTTAAAGGTAGGTAGACAGAAACCATTTCCCGTTCTCAGTTGTTTTATGATGCTAGTTGATGATGTTGTAAGCCTCCCAAAGTTGATTGACAGTGGGACGGGCTAGTGTGAATATTTCTGCTCTTGCTTGCTTGTTTAATGTAAAAAAGTCGAGGAATCTAGCACTACAGCTTAATTGCAAAACCATTTTCCCCATGGAATGTGACCTGACTCCTCCCTCAAGAGATGCATCTTCCTGAAATTATAACTTTTTTTACATCAGTTGGACCATATGTCTCCATAAGCAGCAACATTTTCAAGGATACTGATTTACTAGTTCTTCTTGTTCAAAGTGCGATCCAGGATCAAGCAGTTAGAATAGTAATAACTTTGTTTGACATTCATACTCCTCAAAGGCTATAAATGCCCTCTTTCTAGATACAGGGGTGTCTATATTTCTTTGAACCCCTATCTTTACTCGTTATCAGTTGTAAAACAATCCTTGATCAATTGTCAGTGTATCAGAGGTGGTATTCAGCAAGTTCTGACCAGTTCTGGAGAACCAGTAGTGGAAATAGTTCGGAGAACTGGCAAATACCACCTCTGACTGGTCACGCCCCCATCTATTCTCCACCTCCCGAGTCCCAGCTGATTGGCTGGGTCTTCTTTGGTTGCCCTGCACAGGAGAACGGAGCTGGAAAGCAGGTTAGTGGGGTGGGGAGGGAATGGGGATTTTGCAGTATCTTTCCCCTGCCACACTCACCAAGCCACACCCACCAATCCAGGCCCACAGAACCGGTAGTAAAAAAATTTGAATCCCACCACTGGACAGGCAGCATATAAAGTTAATAAATAAAATAAATCACAATAAATAACACACAAGTGCACAGTTGGGAAAGCTGGTTTGAAAAAGTTGGGGTGGGAGGGAGATTCCCATATATTAGAGCTAATGGTGCTGTAAAAAATATTAATAGAATACAGATAGTCCTTGACTTAAAGTGGTGTGGTGGCCTAGAGTTCCTGGTGTGGAGCTCTCATCTCATAATCAGCAAATATTTTTCTCTCTGGGCACAATGAGAATATATCTGCTGAACAAAACTCCGCATTGGTGACAGAAAGGGCACCCGGCCATTAAAACACTCTCCATCGCTCCATTCAGTTTCCCAGACTGCAAGGGATTTTGGGGTCATTAAAAGAAGAAGATGATGATGACAGGTAGTCCTCAATGTACAACGATTTGTTTCGTGACCATTCAGAGTTACAACAGCACTAAAAAGTGACTTATGGCCGTTTTTCACACTTATGACCATTGCAACATCCCCATCGTCATGTGATCAAAATTCAAATGTTTGGCAACCGACTCCTGCTTACGACGATTGCAGCATCTCGCATTTATGTGATCCCCTTTTCTGACTTTTGCATGTTGACATGCAAAGCCAATGGGGAAGCCAGATTCACTTAACAACTGCAGCAAGCAAGGTTGTAAAATGAGGCAAAGTTCACCTCACAAATGTCTCACTGAACAACAGAAATGTTTGGCTCAATTGTGGTCATAAGTCAAAGACTAGCTGGAGTAAGGAATATTATAGTCAAATCTACATTTATTTAGGAGTGTTGATACAAACTGTGCGTAGAAATTGTTAAGTAAAAAGGATATAACAAGACACTAAGGTTTCTGCAGCATTTTTAAAAGTGAAAAAGCAGAGATTTGATTAAAAATATGACAATCTCATTGGGTATTGGATTTAACCGGATCCATATAACCCCTGTTTTTGGATTCATGCTATTCCTGCTCTATATGCAAAACAGGTATAGGAATTATTTGTGAAAAAAACTCTACATCAGACATTTCCAAGTTCACAGGCACTGGAGTTTCACAGACCTGAGATCTGTGAGTTTTAAGAAGCTGTTTCTATATTAATGGCAAAGAAAACATGTTTGGTGGTATAAGAGAGGTCATATAAAATACAGCAGGTGAATTGAAAGTGCAATGCATGAAACATTTCAGGAGTGATAAATTGGAACATTGATTTATAATAAGATCCTAAGGGAAATTTAGTCTTATCTCTGTGGGAAAAAGAATGATAATGAATAATGAATGCTACATCTAAAGCAAATAATTAGAATATAAACTTTCTCTAGTCGAAATGTTCTTTCCAGATTAAGTCTTCACATATAACAGTGAAACATCGGCTGTATCTGGAATAGAAAGCATATAAATATTTATCAATCATGGAGCTCTGGGAAGTGGCCACCATCATCCTAGAAGAATGAAATATTTTGAGGAATATCTTTTTTAAAAAGGCAGGTGAAAATATTTCCCCTAAAAGAAAAATTAAAAAATTCTTAAGGGAGACAGAAACTCAGAGCCCCGGCTTCCTACCCCCCCCCCCGAGCAGATATAGTTGGGGCAGCTTTTAGAAATGCAAATCTGGTAATCCATTACTCCCTGTGTAGCAAAATCGAACAAAGGTAGAGTGATAAAGATCCAAACCAGGACAAAACCATTAAGCCATCATAGGAATTGCCCAACACCCTTTCAGAATACAAGCCTCTTCATTGTATCATCTCAGAAATCCAAAGTTCAACCAAACCTGCGAGCTCAGACAACCTATAGAGCCAGCTATGACCCCTACATAACTCCTACAACAACCAATAGAATATATGTTCTTGCACAGGAACAGGAAGCTCAAGTGCAAAGCTCAGAAAAGTTATAAACCCCCCCCCTCAACTCCATGTGGTCAGCTGTCCAGAATCACATGTGCTTAGTGGTTCTGCTTCATCAATAAATCAACCCTTTTTCCAATCAGCCTCCAGCCTCCATTTTCTCTCTGGTGCCTTTCTCCAGGCTTGGATCTGGACCTGGATGTTTCTTCCCACAGAGCTATTAAACTAATATAAGATATTTAGGAATAACCAGGGTGATAAAGTTTTAATTGATTTCCTTCAATTTGTCTCTTTTCTTCTCAAAGGTGTTACAAACTGCCCATTATGGCTGTAAGTCATAATGGTTGTAAAACATGTGGCCGATTTTATTACTTTTTTGCAGTGGTCATTAAATGAATCACTGGTCATTAAGTGAATCCATGGTCATTAAGCAAGCACCACAGTTGTTAAGCAAATCAATGGTTTGCTCTGGATTCGGTTTCACCAAAACGCGAAAAGTAACTGCTGGTTTTCAGCAACACTATCAAAAAATGGCGATCATGAACCAGACTCTACAAATGGGGCATATTGCTGAGTGGCTAATGCCTTGTGTTCGTGGGGGTGGGGATGACTCACAATTTTGGATCTAATCATAAGTCCCCTTTTTGAGGTCCATCGGAACTTCAAAGGGTCACTATGTGGTTGGAAATAAATTGAGGATAATTTCGAAGTTACACAGTGGCACTGAAAAAAGTGACATGTTGGAATTCATTGTTGGAACGTATTTCTATGCAACAACTACAGTAGTATTCAGCCAATAGATGGTAGTGTCTACAAGTTTGGATCTCTGCACAGAGCATACACTCTATGCTTTTTTGTTCTAAGTAGACTTTCCTGTTTCCTGTTACAATTAAACAGTTGAGCAGTAAAGCACATGGTGACTGTACTCTTTGTTTGTTCTTTGGTGCTACATATAAATACAATTTCTAACATGACATGGTTGTTTTTCAAACTTCTGACCCTGAAGCATCTCCACGGTCATATGATCAAAATTCAGATGCTTGGCAATTGGTTTATCTTTGTGTCGGTTGCAGTCTCCCAGGATCATATGATTCCCTTTTGTGACTTTCTGACAAGCAATGTCAATGGGAAAGACAGTTTTCACTTAACAATCTTGTTACTAATTTAACAACTGCAGTGATTTACTGAATAATCATGGCAAGAAATGTCATAAAATAGGGCAAAACTAACTCAGCAACTGTCTCACTTAGCAACAGAAATGTTGGGCTCAGTTGTGGCCATAAGTTGAGGACTACCATGCAGAAGTTCCATCAAAGAGCACTGAATCACAGCAGAATGTTCCTTCTTTTTCTTTCTTTTCAAGGTCCATTTTACTTTTATAAATCTCAAAAACGGAAAAAGCGAACCAAATTTGGAGCCATTCTTTAATAACAACACCTCCATGTCACCACCATATCCCTTGCTGACCTCAATGGCAGAAAGCTTAATTTGAAAATGGTCCCTAAGAGAACAAAACTTTAAGCGTTCCTCTGCCAATAAACTCCAATTTAATTTCAGCATTCTTTTCTCAAATTCTGCAGTTCTTCCATTTTGCACCGTTCTGTCATTTTGATGAGCACCTTTGCTCATTTCTTCATCCTGCACGCCAGCCATTCAGCTTAACATCATCCCATCAATACATAGATTTTTATTCCCTGAAAGCAAGAAAAACACTTCAGATTTTGTTTTACGCCTATTAATTTTCATTTGTATGGAAGACTTTGCAAAGTTCACCTGAACAGTTTAATCAAGAGAAGTCTGGCTTCTTGGGAATCTGAAGCATTGTTTGTCTTATCTGTTCTGATGATGGAACCAAACAAGAGGGTCTCCAGACCAAAAAAAATATGTCAATATGACAACTATGACAGGCGGGGGGGGGGGGGGGGAGGAAGGAAGGAAGGAAGGAAGGAAGGAAGGAAGATGGGGACAGAGAGGGAGGAGGAATACAAGGAGGAGGAAGAGGAGGTGGAGAAAGGAAGGAAGGAAAATGGGGACAGAAGGAGGAGGAAGAGGAAAAGGAGGAGGTGGAGGAGAAAGGAAGGAAGGAAGAGAGGAACAGAGAGGGAGGAGTACTTGGCCTTCCAATAGGCTAAAAACCATACTTGGATAGCTGTACCCCAGCTTGGTGGGAATGTTCATCACCACATAGATATAAAAAGTAGCATTCACAACCCTCCAGGTTAATTGGGAAGGCTGAGAAATCTCTTGCCTCTTTAACAGCCATAAAATTGCCTGGAATTTATTTCACAGCCAGATCATTGCCACTAAAGCATCTTCCCATTTATCACCTCTATATCAAGATCTAATCTGATGTAAGGCTTACCTGGATGCTAGTTCCCCTTCATCCCATTTCCACACCACCTAGGACTTCCCCCAGCTGTATTTCTTTCACTACAGTTTATTTAGGTGTCTGTGGAGATTCTCAGGTCATCCAAGTCNTTTTTTTTTTTTCAAGAGGCAAACTGGACTTTCTGGTTTTTCTTTGAAGATGTTTTGCTTCTCATCCAAGAAGCGTCTTCAGTTCTTCATCCAAGAAGCTGCTGCTTCTTCTTCAAAACTGAAAAAGCTTATTGGATGAGAAGTGAAACATCTTCAAAGAAAAACCAGATTGCCCAGTTGCCTCTTGAAAAAAACCTTTGTTACAGTACCTCAGCTGAAGGTGAGAGAAGGCAGGATGGAGGGAAGACCCACAGGTGAAAACAGTGGGGTGTGGGACAACCCAAGCACGCAGTCTAGAATGGGATTTTAACACATATGGAGCTTCAAATATCTCGATGAGCATTAGAGAGCAAGAAGCAGCTGGGATTTCCTTTATTTCTTCATGCAGATTTTTGTAGACCAGGGGTCCCCAAACTTGGCAACTTTAAGACTTTTGGACTTCAATTCCCAGAATTCTCCAACCAGCCATTCATTTTTTAATCACTTACAAGATAACAGGTATAAGTATAAACATAGTTATGAATACATGGATACATATAAAGAAAAATAAAAAGAATAGCACAGGGACAGTAGACATGTTGGTACACTTATGCATGGCCCCTACAGACCTCTTAGGAAAGGGGTGGGGTCAATAGTAGAAAGTCTAAAGTTAAAGTTTTTGGGTTTGGGGAAGAAACCACAGAGTCAGGTAGAGGATTCCAGACATTGATCACTCTGTTGCTGAAGTCATATTTCCTGCAATCAAGTTTGGTGCGGTTAACCTTGAGTTTGT